>CM053029.1:215691947-215905364 GCA_028564925.1 Lithobates sylvaticus
TTAGTTTTAGATCCTTCCAAACTTTTAGGATCTGGAATTGGGGAGAAAACACATAAATGAGTTTGTCAAAAACCTTAAAAGATCAGCAACATTCTCTGTGAGATCCGAATGGAGGACTTCAGCTGCTGAGACAAAATATAAGCAAGTGAATAACACACTCCCAAACCAAATCCCATAGGGAGAGAGTCCAACATCCCCTTAGGGGCTTGATAAATTATAAGAAAACACTCAGGCAAAAGTTTTCTTACTCTACTTTGAACGCTACATTGTAGACAGTAGGGAGTGTAAAAATAAAACCTCAAAACTTCTAGTAAGGACTCTCCTATAAAAATGATTTCCTCCGTTACTCTCTGTAGATTATGGTACTCTGTACTTACAAACTACTTCTGATAACACTTTTTACTGTGGCCTTTGCAGTAGCATTGGCCACTGGACATCCAAAAAACATGTCCATACAGACAAAATGCATACTCATAAGTTCTTGACTTGGGCATCTGGATATATCTTTTTGTAATCTCTGGAAGGGATGTTCAGCTTTTGGTAACAGGTAAAACAAGAAGTGGTATGTTATAAAAACAACTGTGGTGAACCCTGGCTCTATCCCACGCTCATTTACTAAGGCAGCCATAACTGCTTGTGACTGATGACACGGTCCATGTGTGAAGCTGGAGGGAAAAGAGTGACTGGCAGACATAACTGAAAGAATGTAGCTGGACCGTGTCATCAGTCACAAGCAGTATGGCTGCCTTAGTAAATGAGCGTGGGATAGAGCCAGGGTTCACCACAGTTGTTTTTATAACATACCACTTCTTGTTTTACCTGTTACCAAAGGTGTTACCAAAAGCTGAACATCCCTTCCAGAGATTACAAAAAGATATATCCAGATGCCCAAGTCAAGAACTTATGAGTATGCATTTTGTCTGTATGGACATGTTTTTTGGATGTCCAGTGGCCAATGCTACTGCAAAGGCCACAGTAAAAAGTGTTATCAGAAGTAGTTTGTAAGTACAGAGTACCATAATCTACAGAGAGTAACGGAGGAAATCATTTTTATAGGAGAGTCCTTACTAGAAGTTTTGAGGTTTTATTTTTACACTCCCTACTGTCTACAATGTAGCGTTCAAAGTAGAGTAAGAAAACTTTTGCCTGAGTGTTTTCTTATAATTTATCAAGCCCCTAAGGGGATGTTGGACTCTCTCCCTATGGGATTTGGTTTGGGAGTGTGTTATTCACTTGCTTATATTTTGTCTCAGCAGCTGAAGTCCTCCATTCGGATCTCACAGAGAATGTTGCTGATCTTTTAAGGTTTTTGACAAACTCATTTATGTGTTTTCTCCCCAATTCCAGATCCTAAAAGTTTGGAAGGATCTAAAACTAAAGCCAGGTGACTTGTGGATTGTTAAGAGACATTTATATATAAGGAAATGTTTGGAGACTCAATACAGCGTCTATTTCATGTACAGTTTTGCAAAACTTGAAGGAAAGTCACCTGTATCCACACCAGACACTGCAAAAATGACTAAATTAAAGAAATATCTGAGTTTGATTTGTTTCCCTTTTGCAATCACAGTCTAGGGTACTTAATGATTTAATTACTTTAATGTAAGGGATATATATTTGAAAAGTAGTTTAGCCATGTTGAAGTCATATTTGTCTTTTGTACCTCTTCCATTTTTTGTAGAATTGTCTGTGTTTACATGTGCTGATAAGTCAGCATACCAACATTAAGCTAGAAGGCCATTCTGGCCACAGGAGTGTACAGTCAGTACTCTGTAAATATGTCTTATCAATCATTTGTTTTTCACAATGAAAAGTCATTTTGTAATGAAAAAAGCTGCTCAGCTATTATTTTCTCCACAATGGAGTTTTTGCCTCTTTGGCCAGGACTACCTCCACCTAAGTGTGTGGAGGTTCCAGGTTAAAGGTGATAGCAGGTATGGTTAGTGATCAAAATATTGATCAAAAGAGGGGAGACTGTAATGGAAATTTGTAAGTTCTGTATATAATTGTATTCTATTTTGTATGTATTGCACACTGCCCGCACTGTGCACACGGCACTAATAATGTTTTCATTACATGTTTACATTCTTTCAAAGCCTGATTAGAATAAGCCTGCCTATGATACGCCCCTTGTTACCATAAATGAACAATTGTAATATTAATGTGATACCTACGTAATCATGTGTATAAAACCCCTGAATTGCGTCATAATAAAGGGGAACGGTTATTTGGAAAGATGCTGAGTGTATCTTTTGTGTCTGTTCCCTACTGCAGTAGTTATTATTAATTTGGAACCACTAATCAATATGAAGATAGGAGTTGCCTATCTATAAATTTCCAGGACAGAGGGAAACCTGAATCCAATAGAAAAACGATATAACTCAACTAGTAATAAAACATGGAATATCCCAGATCTATATAATACTCACAAAGATGGGGGAATTGGGAGGGCCTCCATTCACTGGAAAATGGGAAGAGGAATTGGGTATATGACTGGAAGAACAACAACTGACCAAAGTGCTGGGTGCAGTACACGATTACGCGACTGACATAAATACAAAAGAATCAAACTCTAAATGTCTAACGAGAAGGTATAACTCCCGTGATAGCTCAAAAATACCAGCAAAGTAAATATCCTCTATGTTGGAGAGGGGTGGGGCAGAAACAGAATATATATATATAAAAATATAAATTTCTGTGATGAATATTGTTGTATCTCTCTTTAAAATTAGACATATGTGGTCCTGTAATTTGTAAAGAAAAAACAAAAAAAAAAAGTTTATTATAAAAAAAATGCACTTACATAATGTCAAAATATAAAAGCGTGTGTAAGAAACATCAGAGAGCTTCCTCCAGAAACAAAGATGGCCAGCCAGTTATTTAATTTTTTTTTTTATTTAATTGATGGATGTTTCTTCAGTTTTATTCATTCTTGGTTTTATTTGGTTGGTTTTATACAATTTGATATATTGTTAAATCTTTTTTAGATAGAGTGCTACTTTAGGTTGTCATGGCCTCTTAAAATGCTCAGTTATTTAATAGGGGTATTCCAATTCATGAATATTAGCCCATAATGATATAATAAAATATTAAGTTTGGATTGGTTCCTTTTACTATATTGAAATAATGAAAATGTCGCTCCGTTTAGTATTTTATTTATGTTTAGTATAATGTTTTTACAATGTAATACACAGCATGATATGTATAAAACAGCATGGATAGTGACATACATCCTACTGCCCCTGGAGAATGTTGGATGATGAAACACGTAGCACAGGGCTTTGGTCGTGACGTCACCAAGCAGTTAACCCGATTTAAAGGGGTTGTAAACCCTCATGTTTTTTCACCTTAATGCATCCTATACATTAAGGTGAAAAAAACTTCTGGCAGTCACCACCCCCCATGCCACCCATTTTACTAACCCGAGACCCATAATTCCCACGCCGGAGACACGCTGTCCCTCTCTGCACGGGGTCCCGGCTCTTGATTGGATAGATTGATAGCAGCACAGCCATTGGCTCCCACTGCTGTCAATCAAATCCAATTATGCGGGTGCTGAGGGAGGTGGGGCCGAGTCCGGCATTTGTGTCTATGGATGCAAATGCTGGACTCAGGAGTGCGCCCGCAAGGTAACCCCCCCGGGAGATCGCTTCTCCTAGGGGGTTATTTGAAGTGAGGAGGAGCTGCGAGAGCTGCCGGGGGACACCATAAGTTGAGGATCAGGGCCACTCTGTGCAAAATGAACTGCACACTGGAGGTAAGTATGACATGTTTGTTATTAAAAAAAAAAAAAAAACGAGCCTTTACAATCACATTAAGAGACTATGGGGGTTATTTACTAAAGGAAAATCCACTTTGCACTAAAAGTGCACTTGGAAATAAAGTCGCTGTAGATCCGAGGGGGACATGCAAAGAAAGTAAAAAACATCACTTTAGCTTGCACATGATTGGATGATAAAATCAGCAGAGCTTCCACTCATTTCAGATCTACCCCTTAGATTCAGAGTGATTGCACTTCCAAATGCACTTTCAGTGCAATTTCAAGTGCACTTGCAGTGCAAAGTTGATGTGCCTTTCGTAAATAACGCTCTATATGTCTTGTGTCGGTGGAGACACATTAAAATGTGAGTGCTTTTATTGAATTTATAAATAAAATGTTTAAAAATGGTTTTACGCTATGGAAACTCTTCTCTCCTGACATATGGATGGATGGATTGATGACTTTATGAGACAGGGAAGGAGATAATTGTGGATATATTGGAGAGTGTTACTGCCAGAGGGAAATGCCTTACTGGTTGGTTTATAACATTACTTGCATATACCTCTGGTGAGTTTATTTAATTCAGGTAGTGGTGGATTCACATGGTGGTGTGGTGGACAACAGAAGACACATTATAAAAACTCTATTTTGGTTTACTATAGTGGAAGTTCTTTCAACATATATTTGAACAATTAAATTTTATGCACTATTCATATGAACTTTTGTTCACACTGGAATAGTTTTCACTTTATATAAGGTCACATATAGTCATATATGGTCATCACAATTCATTTATAGAGTGTTTATTTCATTACATTTTTTTGATTGGGATATATATTTTGGATGAATTGCACCTAATATTTGGCATGAGCCCTGTCTTTTAGCCCATTTAATATATCACGGTTGATCACATATCATTAATCTGCGTAGAGGGTTCTTTACTGTAAGAGCGGCAAGGATGTGGAATACCCTTCCACAGGCGGTGGTTTCAGCGGGGGGGCATCGATAGTTTAAAAAAACTATTAGATAAGCACCTGAACGACCTCAACATACAGGTATAAACAATGTAATACTGACATATAATCACACACATAGGTTGGATTTGATGGACTTGTGTCTTTTTTCAACCTCACCTACTATGTAACTATATAATCAATTAGGCAGCAGCTATATCCTGCGAAGGGGCCATCAGAAGGGGCGGGGTCACTCAGTTACATCACCGGGTGGCCCCACTCTTGCCTATATAACAGCTGTTACAGCCAAGGGACAGCAGTCAGCTGGACGCCTCCCACGGAGGCGGGAATTTTTTTTTTCTATTTTTCGGGTCTGTCGTGCAGCGTGATTGAAGATGGATGGACATTGCGGGACACTTTTATTTTATTTTTTAATAAAGGAATTGTCAAAAAATGGCTTTTGTGGTTTTTACTTTTTGACACTTTGTTTGGTAAATAGGTAGTTACCCGTTCACATAGGGGGTGAGATCTGGGGACCACCTTGTTAAAGGATGCTTCCAGATTCTGATAAGCCCCCCGCCTGCAGACCCCCAAACTGGGCCAGGGTTGTGGAGACAAGGCCCTTGTCCCCAAGGGGGGACGCAAAGCACCCTCTCCATGTTGAGGGCATGTTGCCTGGTTAGGTTCAGGGGAGGGGGGCGAGCAAGTGCCCCCTTTCCTGGCCTGCCAGGCTGCTTGCTTGAATAAGGGTCTGGTATGGATTTTGGGGGGGACCCCACGCCAATTAAAACAAAATAATTGATGTGGAGTTCCCCTAAAATATATGCCAGACCCAAAGGGTCTGGTATGGACTGGGGGGAGAGAACCGTGCCCTTTTTATTTCTTAATCCTGCCTTTGGCCAATTTGGCTCTCGCAGCAGAGCGCACTGTGATTGGCCAAAGCATGCAGGTCAGGTGCTTTCTTTGGCCACTCATCAGATGTCAATGCCCTGTGATGGGGAGTTCCGTGGCGCTCGAATGGGCAGCAAATACCCTATAATGTTTGCTATTTGGCAAACACCCGATGTTCGAGTCAAACTTGCTTTCGAACATCGGGCCCATCCCTAATCCCAACCACGGAATCTGGACCACCAGGTGCCTGGACTGACACCCCGCTCAGCCTCTCAGTGAGCCGCTGAGAGCCTGAGATGGCCGCTCCACCCCTCCAGAGCTTAGCGCTCCAGTGAACGAGGAGGGGGAAGAGCAGAGAGCTGTGACTTATAGTCAGCAGCTCTCTGCTCACGGAAAAAAAAGCTCTGAAAACCAAGCAATCTGCGGTGTTCGATCACTTGGTTCTCAGTGTAGAGGCGCCGGGAAACAGATGCTGCATCCATCTAGGTAAGAATTAATCATGAAAAAATATATATTTTACTTCTCTTTTAATCATACACTTGACTCTAATTCTACAAAATCCCTGACTTTGTGCAAGTGTAAGAATGTATGCAGGTTGAAGCCAAAAGGTAGCACACCAAATTATGATTTAATTTGATTTCGATTTTCTTCTGTTCGCTCACTTTGCATTTTGTAATTGCTAAAAATAAACAATTAAAATATATAACATTTATAAGTATTCATAGGCTCGATATGCAGTAGATGAAATATGCACTTTATTGGATTAACTCTTCCTGCCATACTGTACTGAGTTTTTCACCCTCCCTTCTATGTGGCTCTGCACAGAAGAAGTACTTTTCTACGATTTTCGGTATACATACAGAGTAACTCCATTTTTGTGAGAGAAAAACAACCCCACCGTGGGGTAATCAATATACAGTTACATTGGAAGGATTTTAACACACTTTGTTACAGATTCCTACCTGTTTCCTACCTGAAGAAAAAGCATTTTTTTTCCCATAATTTGACTTTATTACTTTTGTGTACTTTTTGTGTTCTAAAGCGAAAAGTTGCAGTGTTTGCATCCTATTAGCAGTGATTAACTTTTGGGGAATATCTCACCAAAATTTTTATTTTTCTTTGCAGAGAATGCCTAAAATGAGACTTGTGTCTTAGTGTAAAGTTTGCCATACAAGCAGGAAATGACATTTCTGGCGGGGCGTTCTGTACACCAACTATGTGCAGAATACCTCCAGGTTGCCATATTGCATTGAATTTTACACAAAATTACAGAATCTGCAGATTGAAATGGAAAGATAATTTTTTATAACATTATATTACACTATGGCTTGTATAGTAATTATATTTGCTATATTTTTTTCCAGGAAAGTGGAGTTGCCCTTTGGGCTAAATTTCAATAGCCTAATTAATATGATGAAACTGTATTCACTTTTAATTATGCGCAAGAAAATCAATAAAAGAAAAAACAGGATTTTCTCTTGTTCACAATAATATAATTAAAGTAAACATAGTATTGCCTTCTTTCCTAAGCTAAGCAAATAAAAACCAAGTGAGCATGGTCCGCTATAGTATAGCAAGCCCATTATCTTCAAGCCTTGGAATAATTACACTGTATGGTTTATAGGGTTTGGGGATCATGGGTTCAATAGGTGGGGAGTCCCTAGGATTTGCAAAGCTTGGGAATTGCAAACTTTTGGTTCACCACCAGAAATAAAGAGAAAGCTATAAGGTAGTGCCTAGGCTTTGTCCCTGCCTAGCTTAGTCATAAAAAACAATAATTTGACGAAGCAGATAACCCACCCCATCACTTTAAAAAGAGTGGGCTCACGGCAGTCATTTTTTTTTTATTTTGGCATTGGTATTTGTTCCCCTTGGCGGTGCTATGTCTTTAATTTGTCAATAACTTGCTTATAAGCTCTATAAATGGCCCAAATTGAATTACAGGAATCACCCCCTATAGACTTCAGTGAGGTTCACTGCAAAGTTTGTGAACTTATAAGAAGATTTGCCAAAGTGTTCGCAAACTGGACCAGCCAGATTTGTTCATCTCCAAAAGTGTACACCAATACATAGCATATACATATCCATTATACAATTTTCAAAATAATTTTAATTCTATAATTAGAGCTTATTTTTAGCTATGGGTTTAATAAACTGACATGTCTAGATGTTAAAATAAATAAATATAATGCCATCTTTACCTTAGGAAATCTTTTGTGATTGTGACTTTTAAGTATAGGTTAAAAGGATACATCATGTGCTCAGTTTATTGCCAGCTTGCCAACACATTGCACAGAGAAGTGCCCAATAAGCCTAATGATAATTAAAGTTTAAGGAATATTGAAAATAATGCTCTTAAATTAACATATCTCAGGCTACTTAAGATAAGCATTACTACTTGGCGGTTCCAAAACCTCTATGATTTTCTTTGGAGAATAAAATTGTTATATGGCGTTTTAAAAATGTATTTAAATCACCCATGACATTTATCACCGAAATAATACCTTGAAACAAACGTACTGCATTGCAGGATGGGGATTATGATAATAAAGTAGAAATTTTTATAGGCCTGAAGAATATCCTTTAGTGACCAGGCTAAACCTTAACACATAAAACATATTCGGCTATTCAGCTGTAATTCAGTTCAAAGAAATCTTGGCTGCTAGTTTATATATAATTAACAGGTATTTTACTGCATGGAGATTAGTCAAAATCAAATACATGAAAGAGACCAAATCTAGTAAGGAAACATTTATTAATATGAGAGCCCTTAGATTTTCACCCCAAAAATAAATGTTATAATGCAGACATTTCACTTATTCTTGACAAGATCACTCAGGCAGCTGAGTCTACTTGATTAGAACAGTTGATGACCCTTTTCCCAGGAAGTGAGAAAATAAATCACCAGATTTCCAAAGATGCCTTTAAAAAATGATTTTGTACACATAGGAGTCTATGTATAAAAGATGTTGAAATATTTCCACAGCTGTCTCGAATAATCCCTTCTATGTGTGTATTAGGTGTGAATTTTCTATTTATTTCCTATGATTGTAGTATCTATCTAGGGGCCATAAAGCTGTATTTTTCTGAAATACTGCAATCACAAAAATACTTAATTATGACCACTAGACACATTACAGGGATTATTTGCATTGGCTGTATGAATGCTGAGATATAATTTGTATAAATTCGGCCGAATAATGTTACATAGGTCAAACTACCAACACTTTGCAGAGTCCCCTTCCTCAAGGTGACTCAGTGAATCTTTAGAGTGCTGGTGACTAACTTTTTTGTTATATTGGATTGGTTTTGCAAGGTGACATTCATTGCAGTCACTAAGAACACCCCCATTTGGATTATATCTGGTTCAGCACCATTAGGCTTGTCCATCTCTACACATGACTTGTATTAAATATTTCCCAGGAAGCACATGACGTCTTTGGTCTGAGCCCCTTGGTACTGAGAACTGGTGTGCATAATTTAGTTGCCCAATGTTATAGATACAAATTATCCTCTGAACAAAAGCCCTCTCTAACAACACCCCACACCCCCCAAACCTGAACACTCAACACTTAAATAGGTATGGGAGGAATGACCCCCTGTTTAGTTCACACTAGAACCTTTGAACATCGCAAAAGTTCAGAACCAAATAACAAACCCCATTGAAGTCTATAGGACCCCAAAAAAGTGCCCATTTTGAAAGATTATATGCAAGTAATTAGGCATACAATGGTTATGGGGGTACGGGGACCACCCTGGGGGACATGTATGAATGAAAAAAAGGTTTGTAAGTAATTTTTAAATGAGCAGTGATTTATTGATGCTTAAAGTGAAAGAATAAAAATGAAAAATTAATTTTAATATAGTCCCCTTAGTCTACCTGTAAAGTGGCACATTTGTACTGTGTATAGAAGCTGCTGCAGCAATAATTGCATTTATAAAGCCAAAAGAATCATTTTCCTGCAAGCTTTCTTTATTTTGTAAGCAACGGCTTGCAGAGCCAGTCTGTATGATGAAGCCACAATGTCATGCACAGGCAATAAGATTAGAGTATTTTTGGATAAACTCTGTTGTCTCTTCCACAAACTTTTGATAGAAGTAACAGGTGCTGAAAAATTGGTCGTTTATGGTCGTGACGCCTTCACACCGTAATCCAAAGAGGTACTCTTAATGATATGCACCCGTCAAACAGGTGCAAAAAAATTGGTCTTTGGATGTGTCTGTGACGCCTTCACACCGTAACCCTATTGAGGTACTCTTGATGAAAGCAAGAATTGGCCTTGCTGTCAAAAATTTTAATGATATGCACCTGTCAAACAAATTGGTCTTTGGGTGTTAATTGTGCCCATGAAACCTACACCAAAAAAATTCTTCCAGGTGAAATCAATACCCCCAATACTAGGCAGAGATTCCACATCCTTAAAACACTCAATCAGTGACATCGGCATCAGGGGCTTCATAGCTGCTGATAATCCAGGACTGGTTCATTTTGATAAATGCCAGATGGTCCACAGAGCCTGTGGAAGGACACACTCTATTATCAGTAACAAAACCTCCAGCAGCACTGAATGCCCATTCGGAAAGCATACTTGATGCAGGGCAGCCCAGCAGCTCAATTGCATACTGGGCAAGTTCTGGACAATGGTCTATTCTCATGACCCAGTAAGCCAGTGGATCGTCAACTGGAAAGCTCCCCATCTCTGTTTTCACCCCTAGATAATCATCCAGCATGTGATGCAGATGCTGCCAATGGGATGTGGAAGCTGACAGCCTTGGACGATGATGACAAAAAAAAAATGAAATGCATCACTTAGGCAGCCGCCTTCTCCACTGCTCCTCTCTTGACCAACAGGAGCCTCAAAACTATATTTTCCCTGATACTGTAACCTACCAGAGTTGGGAAAAGCATTAGGTAAACTCCTCTTTAAGGTGTCCTCAAAAGATTTCATCTTCTGAACTCTGTGGGGATAGGGTGAGTTCTGAGACTTTCCCCTCGTAACGGTTGCCAAGGAGGGTTGCCAACCAATAGTAATCCTTCTCCTTTACACCACGTATTCTGGGGTCCTATCACAGGCTTTGAAGCATGAGGGAGCCCATGCACCGCAAATCTGTGGAGGCATGAGAAGCAGACTCCTCTTGGTCACTGAGGTTTATAGTATCTGGAACTGCCCCGTCCCAGCCAGGTACTACTCCCAAGGGTTCTGAGGATGGAAAACCATCTCCGTTTGACGTATGTCTGCTTGTGCTTCAATGTCTCCAAAACTGCCAGAATCCTCCTCCTCCTCCCTCTCCTCTTGTGTGTTCTGCGGTGTAGGAACAATGGTGTCTGCATAAAGTGGATCTTGAGAGGAAAGGAAGTCCTCCTCTTCCTCTGGCTGCTCTGCCTTAAGTGCCCTGTCTATAATGCAATGCAGAGGCTGCTCTGCCAGTAACCGAACAACACAACAGGAATTGTGTCTCTGATGTAGGCATTGTCACAGCTCACCATGGTTGTGGCCTCCTCAAATGGTGACAGTACAGTGCATGCATCCCTTATGAGCAGCCATTGGCATGGGGAAAAAAGTCAAGCCGGCCTGAGCCTGTCGTTGTGCCATACTCACACAGGTGCTCGTTGACGGCCCTCTGCTGCATATGCAGCTGCTGCAGCATTCCCAAAGTCATGTTCCACCTGGTGGGCATGTCCCAAATCAGGCGGTTTATGGGCAGGTGGAATTCCCGCTGAATTTCAGCCAACTGAGCTCACCATGCTTGTGGCCTCCTCAAATGGTGACAGTACAGTGCATGCATCCCTTATGAGCAGCCATTGGCATGGGGAAAAAAGCCAAGCCGGGCATGGCGTGAACCGCCTCTGGGCCTGCCCTTGCAGAGCTGCAAGAATCTCTGCTCCGGTGAGGTTCCTGACCCCTAGATACACCAGCTGAAGCACTGTATGGCACCTTTTAGCCTGGCCCATTGAATAGCCCCTTGAACGCTTAGGGGTACTTGTGGTTCATAGGACAATTCAGCAGAGGAGGGCATGGAGGAGGAGGAGGGAAAAGGCGGTGGAGCGCAAAAATCTTGCATCATCACCACTAGCTATATGGAGACATGGGGGCTCAACAAGTTGCAGCACTGAGCCCTGTCTTGCATCCCTCTGATTTGCAAGCAGAGTTACCCAGTGTGCTGTGAACAAAATATACTGTCCCTGACCATGCTTTCTGGACCACGTGTCAGCAGTAATATGGACTTTGCAGCTGACTGCCTTGCTCAACGATGCCACAGCATTGCCTTCCATATGATGGTATGTGATGGAAAATAAATAATGACTGGGAACCTGCCATTGTGGTACAGCACATTCTGCAAATTTACGGAAGGGGGCAGAATCCACCTGACGGAAAGGCAGAAGTTGTAAAGCCAGCACCTATGACAAGCTTGCATTACGACGATGGGCATGTAGGTGGCAGTGACCACCTCCTCTGCATGCTCTGGCTAGATAGCACAGGCAACATCACTAAACAGAGGAAATGATGCCCTGCCTGAGGACTGACCATGTCCACCTTTGCCTGTGGGCACATACGCTGCTGGCCCCCTCACAGTGCCATGGGAACATTTGCCTCTCCTTGTTTTCCTCCCAGACATGACGGGGGTGGGTGATGCTTATTAACAAAATGTAATAAAGATGTGGAGATGTGTACGTGGATGCACTTTAATCAATGGAAAGTGGTGTTTAGTGCACTTTAACTTGAGTACTCATTACACAGACACACTCCACTGATACACTGCAATATACTGCGTCAAACGTGCAGTAATGCCCAGAAATATACTTAAAAAAGCACGTACACTAAAGCACTAAAATATACTGTGTTAAACTTGCAGTAACACACTGAAATATATGGCATTAAACTTGCAGTAACATACTGAACTATACTGCGTTAAACAGAAGGTAACACACTGAAATATAAAGCGTTAAACATGCACTAACGCACAGAGCTATGCTATGTTAAACGGCACGTAACGGAATGAAATATACAGCGTTAAACTTACAGTAATGCACTGAACTATACAGCGTTAAACGGAAGGTAACAACCTGAAATATACGGCATTAAACTTGCAGTAACGCACTGAACTATACTGCATTAAACGGAAGGTAATGCACTGAGCTATACTGTGTTAAACGTGCACTGACGCACTGAAATATACTGCATTAAAGTGCACTAATGCACTGAAATATATGGCGTTAAACTTGCAGTAACATACTGAAATATACTGCGTTAAGCATGCACTAATGCACAGAAATATACTGCATTAAATGGCATGTAACGCACTAAAATATATGGCGTTAGTCTTGTACTAATGCACTGAGCTATACATGCGTTAAACCGAGGGTAATGCACTAAAGTATTTAACGTTAAACTTGCAGTATTGCACTGAAATATACTGCGCTAAATGGCACATAACGCACTGAAATATGCGACGTTGAGTGGCACATAACGCACTGAAATATACAGCGTTAAACTTGCAGTAACGCCCTGAACTACACTGTGTTAAATGGAATTTAACGCACAGAAATATATGGCGTTAAACTTGCAGTAATGCACTGAAATATACAGCGTTGAACTTGCAGTAACGCACTGAAATATACTGTGATAAACGGTCACTACACTCACACTGACTGAACTATCACTAGATTCACACTAAAGTGACACTAAAGTAAAAATAAATGGCCACTCACTACACTCACACTGACTGAACTATTACTATATTCACACTAATGTAAAGATGAATGGTGGTCACTACACTCACATTGGCTGAACTATCACTAGATTCACACTAAACTAATATTCTACATTGACAATAGAATCAGAATAGAACACTAACTGTCTAGTAGGACTGAACAGAGCCCTGTTCTATCTCTCTCCACGCCGATATAACACTAAAAATTGAGCTATTGAAATAATACTGTTATAGTGTGGGGCGGGACTAAGAGCAATGAGCCATGATTGGATAGAGTCATCATGACAGCATCCAATCATGGCTCTGACAGTTCCCTGTGCCCTAATTGGGCAAAGCTTTCATTTGTTTAGCCAATCAGTGATTCCAATGCACTGTGCATGGTACAGTGCATTGTGGTCATTCGGCGGGCTGAACAAATGGTCGATCGCCCGATAATTCGGGTGATCATCGAATGGGCGAACAGCCAAACCATTCGCCCCAAACTCATGCTTGGACCAAACCCTTCGTCCATCCCTACACTTAAAGAGTCAATAAAACTAACTTTACAAAGCCCTCCTGTAACATAATATAATATGAGTGCTATAATTTGAAAATCTGTAACCTTTTCTGTGGGGAAAAATGTATGTTTTTGTTTCTGATGTATTTGCCTGCCAGGTATAGGAGGTTGTATTCAGAAGTTTTTCCCAATCAATTTTAGGAAAGCAGTTAACACATTTACACTATTGTATTTGGAAATTTAAAAAGCTATTTTTTAAAGCACAATTTTCATCAGCGTTCTTCTTTAATGCTTAAACTTGTATCTTGTACTCTGGATTTATTTTAAAGCCGAAGCTTGGCAGACATTCTTTAAAATATGAAATAAATAGTCCACAATTATAGCACTGAAAAAGTATGGTTTTGCTATTCAAAGCAACTCTATTTTGATGTAAATTTCATTTTAAGTGAAACTTCTGGGATTGAGGTTGTTACTCCTGTATGAGTTTATAAACCTACTGAATTTTACAATGTGTGTTGCTGAGAAGTCTAAAATTAGGACTGAAATTTACTGGAGTGTCATGTTATTGAACAACTTCTATCCATGAGTCAATGTGCCAAATAATTTCAGCACTTGGACAGCAGCTGCAATGTTCATTAGAAAAGATTTCATAATGTCGATCTATACGATAAAAAGCTATTACAATATGAGATTCTATTTACTTTTATTTAATGATGTGCACATCCAAGTGATTTGCCCATCAGCAGAATTTCCTCAATGTGCTGCAGTAACTGAAAATGACTTAAAGGAAAATAGAAGTGCACAGAAAAATGCAAATAGCTTTATATAAACATGTTATTAAAAGTTATGAGAGAAAGCTGAGATCTTGCCATAAGTGTCTTAAAGTGAACGTTAGGTCAGCTAACCTAAATTGTTTAAAAGGTAACAACAGTGTTGAAGTGCATGCACCGTGTGCTTATATTAGACTTCATATTGTTTTTTTGTGTCTCTGTAAAGTCTTCCTTGTCCCAAAATGTATGCAAGGTCTCAACTTCAGTCCAAGCTGACATTAGGTCCCACCCCTAGTGACATTAAGCCTCTCCCCCTGGCAATCAGTTGACGAATTCCAAAACGCCAGTGGTCAGTAGAGACAGCCAGAGAGGTGGTGCTTAATCTTGACTTGACCAGAAGTGTAGGCCTCATGTAAAGCTTGGGTTTAGGATCCAAGAGGATCCTTTGAAGACTAACACTGGTAACTGTAGGTACCGCAAAGTTAGGCTCACTTTAAACGGGAATGATAGTAAAGAAAGGGTGAATTGTGGGCAGCCATAAAAGTAAAAAATAGATAAGGTAATAAGATAAGATTTGATTAGAATGCTATCTTATGGTTTGGTACTGCCACAAGCAGCAAGTGAAAGGAAATCTCCCCAGCAGGACACAGACAGCAAAACATAACTTTATATGGGTTTTAGGCCTTCCCAACTTTAAAAAAAATCCACAATAAAATATCTCTTTTCCCTATATCCCTTTCCCCACTACTTGCAGTCTTTTCAGCTGTGGCCCATACTGTGACCCATATGACTTTCTTTACTACTTGTTTCTCTCATCTTGTCAGAGTGTTTATACTCATTTTTTTTAGGAGATTTTACATTTTTCCACAAAACTAATATTTTGAAGATAAGTGATAAGAAATATATATTTTTAGCATATCGTTGTTAACTAAAAATTCAGTGTTGAATAATATCAGGTATATTTTGTGATATTGCAAAAATGTATGTACTTTCAAATATCAAATATATATAGGAATACAAATGATAATCACATTTTACTACACTCTTATTACAAAATACCATGTTTCAATACTTGAATACTTGGTAAATTTAGACGTAGTAACTCTTCGCTTTCCGTGGCACCACAGTCTTATGTAAATAGACTAGGTGTTTGCTTTAACACTTGTGACTTCTTATCTAAACAAATAGACCTTCAAACTTACTCTTTAAAAATGCACGGACAAAATGTTATACTGTGCACATAGCTAAAAAAAATTAAATTTATTTATTTTTTAATTTTATTATTATTTATTATTTATTTTTTAATTTAGAATGAATCTATTTTTAAACACATACCATGATAAAACCATTGGACAGACTTTGGTCTTAGCTTTGTACAGACAGACAAAAATGTGTGTCTCTTAACCGCTTCCCGACCGCCTCATGTAGATATACGTCTACAGAATGGCACGGGCAGGCAAAAGCACGTACGGGTACGTCCCCTTTAATTTGCCTGCCCGGTCGGGAGCTCCGTGACCACGGCAGCGGGACCAGCGGACCCGATCGCCGCTGGTATCCCGCGATCGGGTTACGGAGCTGAAGAGCTGAAGAACGGGGAGAGGTTTGTGTAAACAAACCTCTCCCCGCGCTTCCTACTCTGCCTGTCATTGATCGGCTGTTCCCTGTCATCGGGAAAGCCGATCAATGACGTCAGACGTACAGCCACGCCCCCCTACTGTAAAAAAAAACACAACACGTCACACTGACTCCTCCCCGCCCCCTAGTGGTTAATTCCTTCACTGCCACTGTCATTTACATAGGAATCAGTGCTATTTAAATAGCACTGATTTCTGTATAAATTACAAATGTCCCAAAAATGTGTCAAAAATGTCCGATGTGTCCGCCATAATGTCGCAGTCACAATAAAAATCGCTGATTGCCGCCATTACTAGTAAAAAAAAAAATATTAATACAAATGCTATAAAACTATCCCCTATTTTGTAAACGCTATAACTTTTGCGCAAACTAATCAATAATCGCTAATTGCGATTTTTTTTTACCAAAAATATGTAGAAGAATACGTATCGGCCTAAACTGAGGAAAAAAAACGTTTTTTTATATATTTTTGGGGGATAGTTATTATAGCAAAAAGTAAAAAATATTGCATTTTTTTCAAAATTGTCGCTCTATTTTTGTTTATAGCGCAAAAAATAAAAACCGCAGGGGCGATAAAATACCACCAAAAGAAAGCTCTATTTGTGGGGAAAAAAAGGACGCCAATTTTGTTTGAGAGCCACGTCGCACGACCGCGCAATTGTCAGTTAAAGCGACGCAGTGCCGAATCGCAAAAAGGGGCCTGGTCCTTTAGCTGCAAATTGGTCCGGGCTGAAGTGGTTAATATTTAGAATATAATTATATCATGCTGCAGGTAGAAATAACTTAACTCCAAAATTGCTAGGCCACAATATTAAATGGTTCTGTTTTGTATATGTCAAAACAATTTAATTAACAACAGGTAAAATAAACAGATTAATACTTTACCAGGGCTTAATAATTCTGTTGTTTTAAAAAGCATCAAGTTAGGTGTCCCAAAGGACTTCTTTCAAGATTCCTACATCTCTGCGCCCTCAAGATCTCAACACCCTCTCTCATTCCAAGATTCTTTTTGTCTCAAAATTCTTTAAGTCTCCTTCCTGATTTTCCTACGATACCCTTTCAGCTATGTGTAACCACTTTTATCCCACCCAAAAAGTGGGTGTGTGTGTCACTACTACGTAATTGATGATGTAAAATGACGGATTGTTCCCATGTAACTATGACAACCTCGTCTCGGCGGCCATCTTGGACTCCTAAGATTTTCACCACCAGGGGCAGTATTGTATTCGAATTGATTCTAATTTGTCAGAAATCAATCTTCATGTAATCTTTAACTTTAGACTTAGCAGAAAACCATAAACTATCAAAAAATTCTAAATTCTGTCAAACCACTTCAGAAATTGCGTCTACAACTCAGAAATATGGTTGTGAGAAAGTTTGGATAAGGTCATTAACTTAGCTTCTCGCATACATTGAAAGCTAAGTCAGGGCACCAGGAAAACCTCATGGTTATTCAAAATACAACGATTTTACATCAGTATAATTTCTATGTAAACTTTTCATAGGATTATAGATTTGTAACCCTTATAATGACAATATATATGCATTAATGGTTTATGAATACCTAAACAATACATTATGAATATATTATAAAAGAAAAACATGTTATTAAAATACATAAACCAATATATGTAAAATGATTCACTTAATTATGCATTGAATTACTCTAATGTAATATCATATAACTTTTGCTAATATGATTATTTGTACTTGAGTAATAAAGTTTGTTTATAAGGCAACATTTTGAAATAAACCCTATTTAGAATATGTCTGTAAGGTCATGGTTCCCTTATCTTGTTTATTTGACTAAGACTTCTCAAGATTTATACCTGGGAAGATTGTGCACTGGGTCCTTTAAGAGAACAAAAAAACTCTAGTAGCAGTGTCTATTCATGAGTCATGAACTTAGTTTCAACTTTAGCGAGATATGAAAAAAATATTTAATATGTATTCTGGTTTGTTCATAGCATATATGACAAATATACAATATAAAAGGCCTCAGGAATTAATTATTTTTAACCCCAATAGTCCTGAAAATCTGCTCTCTACCTTCCAATTATGCCCTTAGTATTGTTTCTTCCATTTTTCCTTGTGCCCTATCTATACCTATCAACTTATTGTCAACAAACTGGGGTGGGGAAAGGGTCATACATCCGGTAACATTGTTCTCCAGGCTCCAGCATGAACTCTAAAAATAGACTTGCTATGTTATAGGAAACATTTAGAATTGATAACTTTTTTAAGTAATACCCTGAAAAAAAATGCATTTCATCCTGAAGTCCTCCAGAAAAAAGTAGTGCACTTCCTGTGACACTTTCTAGACATTAATGCCGCAAAGCGGAAGTTCTGCCTTCCCCTCAAAAAAGTAAAAGTCAGCAGCTACACATACTGTAACTGCTGACTTTTAATATTAGGACACTTACCTGTCCTGGAGTCCAGCGATGTTGTCACCGCAGCTGATGTCTCCATCGGCTGTCGGGTGCTGCCACCACAATTGCCTCTAAGAGAACCTGGCAGTGAAGCCTTTCGGCTTCATGGCAGGGTCCCTACTGAGGGGGAGGGAGCAGACTGACGTACCTGACTGTGGTGAGGTCAAAAACAGGTAACCGCTCCCCCCCCCCCGAAAGGTGTCAAATGTGGCACCAGATGGGTGAGGAGACTTTTGGGTGGAACTCTGCTTTAAGTACAAATAAACAGCAACTGCCCCAACCTATAACTGGCCTTAACAGCAAGAAGCACATGGAAGGGGGATGCATGTCATACAACAACAAAGAAAAATTCTCAGCTCAACATTCTAGCCAGCCTGCAACAAACTGAATTGTCCTGTCTAACAGTTTATATTAAAAACAGGGGTTTAGTTTTCACACATTTGCAAATAAATAAAGCTGCAGAGACCACAACAAGAGACCCTGGTATTATCTGAAGTCCTAACTCTATAAAGTTATAATAATATTTATAATAAAATATTAGGACTGCAGATATAACTGAGGTGCCTCAGCCTGTATATCTGCAGTGTAAAATCATCTAATGCCCCGTACACACGGTCGGATTTTCCGACGGAAAATGTCCTATCGGACCATGTTGTCGGAAATTCTGACCATGTGTGGGCTCCATCGGACTTTTTCCGTCGGAATTTCCGACGGAAAAAGTTTGAGATCCTGCTCTCAAATTTTCTGACAACAAAGTCCTATCGGACTTTTTCTGATCGTGTGTAGCGAATTCCGACGGACAAAGTGCCACGCATGCTTAGATCACATTACAAGACCAAAGCTATTGGCTACTAGCCTCTACGTAGTCCCGAAGTACGCAATGAACGTCACCATGTTCAGAATGATCGGATTTTTCGACAACTTTGTCCGACCGTGTGTATGCAACACCAGTGTCGGACAAAATCCGTCTAAAAAAATATGAAGGATTTTGTGGTCAGAATTTCCAACCGTGTGTACGGGGCATAAGACACTACTGCCTCTGACTGCTAGTTTCAAGAAATTTGGGCTGAGAGTTGATGATATCATTACTGTGCTGCTCACTGTTTTTCTTCATTAATTTTGCAAATCTGTAGTTTCTGTAGCTCTTCTGCTGATTTATGATAATTCCCCCATCAGTCATTAGATCACAAGTCATCCGTGGACAGCTCTGACACAAATAAAGCCCAGCTCTATTGCCAAGGTGTCCAACATCACACAGAGACATAGCAAATCTATACGCAATACTTGTGATTGGTCTTTTGCCCTCTTTTTTATTTTTTTGAGCATGACTTGCACAATACTTTCCCTCTTTAGGCTTCACAGGTCACAGAAGTTTGCTAGTATAGTGATATCCATCGATTGATAGTTGTCTTTGACCAGTCAGAAAAGCAGAGTTTAGTATGCCTTCAGGCCCAGGGAACATTTAGTTAGCACTTGCAAACAATAAGAAAACACTGCTCTGCTGCTTGTTCTCTAACTTGGTAATAAAGACAATTCATAAAGTGTAGTGGCTTTTTGTTAGTATTACTAAAAAGGTGAGAAATTAGAACATTGACATTGCTATCTCAATGTAAGTTTTTTAAAATGTTTGTAAAGGCAAAACATGTTTTCTTTTATTTTTGGATAGAGTGGTGAGGGGTTTGACCCTCTGCCAAGTTTTTATTGTGGTCTCTGTCCCCATTGGGAAGATGTGCCCCCCTATTTATCTTTGTGGTCAATATCACCAAGACAGAAAGTCTTTGTGAAAACAATTGTAATAACATCAACAGATCAGGGGAGTCTTTCAATAGAGACAAATGTTCTGGTAACAAGTGGAGATGAGCCATTAGTAAAGCTCATGTTTCAAGACTAAGCCCCATCAAAGTTGAAGACAAGGGAAGCTGAATGGTAAAAAATCTATTCTGACCATTTTCTAGGCTAATGGGCAAGGGATTGTCAAGCAAATGGCATGGGGATCCTTTGGGACTGGTATGAATTTGTAGGGGTCCTCACACAAAAAGAAAAAAAAATGGCATGGTGTCCCCCTAAATTCCATACCAGACCCTTCAAATTTAAGAGGGGCCCAAAGCAAAAAAACAAGAAAAAATTGTGGAGTCCCCCCAAAAAATCAATGACAGACTTTTATCTCAGCTTATAGCCTGGCTGGTCAGGAAAAAGGGGAAGGGAAATGTGTGTACTCTTCCCTTTCTGAACCATACCAGGCCACATACCATTTACAGGCCCATGGCATTTACAGTAAATAACCCTCACACACAGTTTTTGAGAAGTTCTTTAATATAAAAAAAAGAAAAATGTACATCAATCATGAATCACATTGTCAAGCGATGTAGATCCACATCAACCATGATGTTCGATGCCCACCTGACTCTCTGAAAGCAGAAAAAAATAGCATAACTCGCTACATGTTCTTACAAAAGTGACTGCTTGCCTGCATCTGACCACTCTGGCAGATGACCACTGATATAAATAAAGGGTGGGTTCTCCCAGGAGCCATAATTGACCATATTTGGACAATGAGAATATTGGTATCCCAGGCATTAGGTAACCTTTACTCATTCACACAATCAAAGCTGGTGGCTCCTTATTGTTAAAAGGGGTTCTGTATTTACAACCCTCTGCTTGCAGACCCCTAAAACCACCATACCAAGGTTGTGTGCAAGAAGACATTGCCCTCATCAACATGGGGCCCAAGTGCTTTGCCTTCGTCCACCTTTGTTGATAGCATGTGGCCTGATATGGCTCAGAAGTGGGGGGGGGGGGGGGGTGTCATTTTTTATTTTTTTGCATAGGTTCCCTGAAATTCATACCTGACCTGAAGGCTTCTTTGCTTACGTGGCCAGTGATTGTAAATGTGACATCAATAGCTGTTAAGGATTCGGTGGTGCCTGCAACTGCCCATGCCCTTAAAAACCATTGACAATCGGAGGCTTTCATCCATAATAGTAGAAGTAATACGGGGCTTATACATGATGTTCAAGTCCTGCCGAATGGGTAATTGTTTGGGTGTGCAACCTTAAAGTGGAAGTCCAGGCTTTTCCTAACTATGCTTAACCACTTGCCTACTGGGCACTTAAACACCCCTCCTGCACAGACCAATTTTCAGCTTGCTGTGCTCTCACATTTTGAATGACAATTACTCAGTCATCTAACACTGTACCCAAAGAAATTTTTTGTCCTTTTTTTCATACAAATATAACTTCCCTTTGGTGATAATTGATCATCCCTGGGTTTTTTATTTTTTGTGCTATAAATGAAAAAAGACCAAACATTTTGAAAAAAAAAACTAATTTTTCTTTGTTTCTGCGATAAAGTTTGACAATCGGAGGCTTTCATCCATAATAGCAGAAGTAATACGGGTCTTATACATGATGTTATAGTCCTGCCGAATGGGTAATTGTTTGGGTGTGCAACCTTAAAGTGGAAGTCCAGGCTTTTCCTAACTATGCTTAACCACTTGCCTACTGGGCACTTAAACACCCCTCCTGCACAGACCAATTTTCAGCTTTCGGTGCTCTCACACTTTGAATGACAATTACTCAGTCATCTAACACACTGTACCCAAAGTAATTTTTTTCTTTTTTTTCATACAAATATAACTTTCCTTTGGTGGTAATTGATCATCTCTGGGTTTTTTATTTTTTGCGCTATAAATGAAAAAAGACCAAACATTTTGAAAAAAAAAAAAACAATTTATACTGCTACATATCTATGGTAAAAATAGCCCAAATTAGTGGCTATTATTTGGTCTTTGTGAAAGTTAGAGAGTCTACAAGCTGTGGTGCAAGTCATAAAAAAAATAATAAACACCTGATGTACTGGTGGCCTATATCATTTCTTGTGACCATAACAAGCCAGGAAAGTACAAATACCCCCCCAAATGACCCCTTTTTTGGAAAGTATACATTCCAAGGTATTTAGTAAGAGGCATGGTAAAATTTATGATGTTGTAATTTTTCCCCCAATTCTTTGCAAAATAAGATTTTTTTTCCACAAAATTGTCATTGTAATCGGTTATCTCTCTCACATGTGTATACCACAAATGGCAAAATACATTCTGCTACTCCTCCTGAGTATTACAATACCACATGTGTGGGACTTTTTCACAGCCTAGCCCCATAGAGAGGCCCAACATGCAGGGAGCACCATCACGTGTTCTAGGAGCATAAATTACACATCTAACTTGTTGACTACCTATCACACTTTTGAAGGCCCTGGAGCACCAGGACAATGACACGTGACACTGACGTGGCACTGATGACAGATGGCACTGATACATGGCACTGATGGCACTTGACACTGATGTGACACTGATAACAGATGGCACTAACCCAATAGGAGTTTTAACTATGCCTTATTGTATCACTACCGACAAAGTGCCGTATAGTCAAAGCTATGGTTAAAGCTATGGTATTCCCAGTAGTAACCTATGGCTGTAAAAGTTGGACTATAAGGAATGCTGAACACCGAAGAATTGATGCTTTTGAAATATGGAGTTGGAGAAGACTCTTGAAAGTCCCTTGGCAAGAAGATCAAACCAGTCAATCCTAAAGGAAATCAACCCTGAATATTCACTGAAAGGACAGATCCTGAAGCTGAAACTCAAATACTTTGGCCACCTAATGCGAAAAGAGGACTCATTGAAAAAATCCTGATACTGATAAACATGGAAGAAAAATGGAGAAGAGGGCAACAGAAAACAAGATGGATGGCTAGCATCATCGAAACAATGAACATGAAGTTACGCAAGCTCCGAGAGGCAGTGGATGGATCATGAGGTCACAAAGAGTCGGACACGTCTAGACGACTGAACAACAACTATATCCAAAAAAGTGTTTTGG
This sequence comes from Lithobates sylvaticus, assembly GCA_028564925.1. NCBI lineage: Eukaryota > Metazoa > Chordata > Amphibia > Anura > Ranidae > Lithobates > Lithobates sylvaticus. The sequence continues at coordinate 215,715,472 of CM053029.1, forward strand.
CTATTCATACACTTTAACACTTATGCCGCGTACACACGTTCAGGCTTTGTCCGCCAGACCTAGTCCAGCGGACAAACCGCCGGACTTTCCAGCTGGGCTTCGCCGGACTTGAAAGCGAACGGACTTGACCACACACGATCAAGCTAAAAGTCCGGCGGTTCACGCGATGACGTACAGCACGTACTACGGGACTAGAAAAAGAAAAATACTAGAAAAATACTTGCTACTGAGCATGCGTCCTTTTTGGTCCGCCGGACCATACTACAGACGGCCGTATTGTCCGCCGGACTGCCAAGTCCAGCGGCTAATTTTAAAACAAAACTTAAAACCTAGTCCGCCGGACTTTTGGGAAAAAAAAGTCAGTCGAAGGCCCACACACGAGGGGATTGTCCGGCGGACTCGAGTCCAGCGGACAATCCCGCGGGAATGTCCCTTCGTGTGTACGCGGCATTAGGTGCACTGTGCATAATAATAATAATCACACTCTTAGGTTAACAAATTTCCTGTTATTATATTGATGATTATGTATTAGATCAACGATATTAATGAATTGTTGTTTTGGTATATTTACTTACAAACATCTGTGTATATTCACAGGTATCTTTTTTCTGTGTATTTCACAGGAAAAAGTATCACTCAGTGATTTGGGTGACTTAGGGACCATAATCTTTATCATTGGCACAGAACGTGCTCTACTTTTCCAGGAGGAGATTTTATCTCTGTCCAGTTAGAGTTTTACCTCTATGTAGTCTTTATGTGGGTGGCAATCGCCGTAACAGGCTGTTGGCATCTTGATGAATGGGGTGTGGAATTTGGTGAGATAATTAAACAGTTGACTTGCACACTCCAGCCGATAACAAATGATGTGTCGGCTGTTTTGCCTCTGTTTTTACTCTGTCCTCAGTTGCTTGAATTGGATTTCGAAAGATTAATGGATTTACCATTCATATCTCAACAATCCCCACCTTCCCATTACCTGGTTGTGCGTCTCGCCTCTCCGTGCATATATCAGCCCCATTAGTCATCATAGTGCTATAGAAATGCGAGATGGAAAGCTGGCCAGACAAAGGATGGCTAGTTATCAAATGGCACTATTTCTCTCTGTCATGAGATCGTATATCATGCACTGTACAGTAGGATTGACAAAGTCTGTGAGTACAGTATGAATGCATTTCATCTTTTGAATGAGTATTAAGTATTAAACTCATCAATAAAGCTACTCGTTTTATGCACAGGGGGAGATGACATTTGGAGTGATGAGCAAGTGTGATTTTTTTTCTTCCATTTAAAACTAAGTGTCTATGAATATGTTAACCACTTCAGCCCCGGAAGATTTGGCTACTCAATGACCAGGCCATTTTTTGCTCAATGATTTTTTGCGATACGGCACTGCATCACTTTTACTTGACATTTACACAGCCCTGCGACGCTGTACCCAAACAAAATTGACATCCTTTTTCCCCACAAATAGAGCTTTCTTTTGGTGGTATTTGATTGCCTCTGCGTTTTTTTATTTTTGCGCTATAAACAAAAGAAGAGCGACAATTTTGAAAAAACCCCAATGGGGTTTATTTACTAAAGGCAAATCCACAGTGCAGTACAAGTGCACTTGGAAGTGCAGTCGCTGTAGATCGGAGGGGGACATGCAAGGAAAATAAAAAACAGCATTTTTAATTGTACATGATTGGATGCTAAATACAGCAGAGCTTCCCCTCATTTCAGATCTTCCCTTTAGATCTACAGTAACTGCACTTCCAAGTGCACATGACGTTTACTTTTTGCTATAATAAATATACCACATTTTTTATCCCCAAAAATGTTATTCCCTCAGTTTAGGCCAATATGTATTCTTCTACATATTTTTGGTAAAGAAAATCACAATAAGCGTATATTGATTGGTTTGCGCAAAAGTTATAGCGTCTAAAAAATAGGGGATAGATTTATGGCATTTTTATTATTATTATTATTATTATTATTGGACACTTTTGACACATTTTTGGGACCATTGACAACTATACAGCGATCAGTGCTATAAAAAAATAATGCTATATACACCTGACTTTTTTGTTGATCCAAAGGCTTAACCACTTAACCCGGAAGGATTTACCGCCTTAATGACCAGGCCATTTTTTGCGTCGCTTCAACTGACAATTGCATGATCATGCAACGTTGTACCCAAACACAATTTATGTCCTTTTTTTTCCCACAAATAGAGCTTTCTTTTGGTGGTATTCGATCACCTCTGCCCTTTATATTTTTTGTGCTATAAGCAATAAAACAGCGACAATTTTGAAAACAAATGATATTTTTTACTTTTGGTTATAATACATATCCCCCCAAAAAATAAAAAAAATCATTAATTTCTTTTAGGCCAATATGTATTCTTCTACATATTTTAAAAAATTGTAAAAAAACCCGCAATAAGCGTATATTGATTGGTTTGCGCACAAGACATAGCGTCTACAAAATAGGGGATAGGTTTATGGCATTTTTATTATTATTATTTTTTTACTAGTAATGATGGTGATCAGTAATTTTTTGCAGGAGTGCAACATTGCGGCGGACAGATCAGACACTTTTGACAATTTTTTGCAACCAGTGACATTTTTACAGCGATTGTGACATATTTACAGCGATCAGTGCTATAAAAATGCACTGATTACTGTATAAAAATCACTGGCAGGGAAGGGGTTAGCACTAGGGGGGATCAAGGGGTTAAATGTGTTCCCTGGGAGGTGTTTCTAACTGGGGGGGGGACTGACTGGGAGTAGAGAGAGATCACTTTTCCTGATCATTAGGAATCACTCTGGGGATCTGTTTGTTTACTTTTGACAGATCCCCGTTCTGGCTCTCTGTGGAGAGATTGCGGGTGGTCGGTGCCGTGCACCAGCCTTCTGTATCTATTGCATAAAGCACCTATGGCGATCTGCGCAGTAGAGCTGACCTGCCGCAGTATAACTACGGTGGCTGGTCGGCAAGTGGTTAAAGCAGTTCTAAACCCAAAATCAAACATGTATTACATTGCAGTTGACCAATTCTTTGATATATGGCTGCAGTAACATTCTTTTGTAGGGTTTCTTTCCTATATTTTCACCTGAACAACAGAACAAGCTTTTCTGCAGATGTAGCAGTTGAGACAAACCATTTGCCAATGACAGGGGTGCATACAATGATCAGATTTTATTTATTTACAGTATGTAAAACCTTCATCCCAAAACAAACAAAACCATTTGATGTAACTGATTATGAAGTGTTATCTGAAGTTTGGCTTCAATTTGTTAGTGTATTTAAATCGGCTAGTCCAGCGGACAATCCAGCGGACAATCCCGCGGGACTTTCCAGCTGGGTCCGCTGGACTTTCCGAGCGTGTGGACTTGCCCACACACGCACGGACTTCTCCAGCGGATAATCCGCCGGCCAAAAGTCTGCGGGACTTTTGAAAATGAACGGACTTGCCCACACACGGAGCAGTCCGTTCATTTCGAACGTAACTTCAGGTTACGTAGCTAGCGTAGGCAGTAAATGCCGCCGCGCTAGCTCCGCAAGCTGGCATGGATTTAAAGGGAATCCCCACGCCGAAAAAAAACGGCGTGGGGGTTCCCCCCAAATCCAAGTCAGACCCTCATCCGAGCACGCAGCCTGGCAGGCCAGGAAAGGGGTGGGGACGAACGAGCGCCCCCCCCCCTCCTGAGCCGTACCAGGCCGCGTGCCCTCAACATGGGGGGTGCCCTGGGGAAAGGGGGGCCGTGCGGCCCCCCACCCCAAAGCACCTTGTCCCCATGTTGATGAGGACAAGGGCCTCTTCCCGACAACCCTGGCCGTTGGTTGTCGGGGTCTGCGGGCGGGGGCTTATCGGAATCTGGGAGCCCCCTTTAATAAGGGGGCCCCCAGATCCCGGCCCCCCACCCTATGTGAATGAGTATGGGGTACGATGTACCCCTACCCATTCACCTAAGGTGTAAAATGTAAAGTACAAAAAAACACACACACTTTTGAAAAAATATTTTATTGCACTGCTCCGGGGGTCTTCTTCCGTCTTGGGGGTCTTCTCGCCGGACTCCTCCGCTCTCTTCTGCTCTTTTACCTAGCTCTTTCACGAGCGGGGGAGTCCGGCTACCTTCTTCGTCGTCGCCGCCGTCGTCTGGGGGTCTCGATCCGCCTTCGGGGGTCTTCCGGGGGTCTCTTCTGTTCTTGCGGCGGTCGTCGTCTTCCGCGCCGCCGGCGCCGCCTTCTTCTTCTTGTCCTTCTTGTTCTTCTTCTTCTTCCGATGTTGACCCGTCGCTGTCTCTGCCCGGAATGCCTGTGCCGCTCTGCGCTGGGACTTATATAGGGACATGGGGGACAGGGTCACATGTTCATGTCACATGGTGACCCCACCCCCTTGCGATGTCACAGTCCCAGCATCCTCCGGGACTGTGACAACACAAGGGGGCGGGGTCACCATGTGACATGTGCATGTGACCCTGTCCCCATGCCCCTATATAAGTCCAAGCGCAGCGCGGCACAACCATTCCGGGCAGAGAGAGCGTCGGGTCAACATCGGAAGAAGAAGAACAAGAAGGACAAGAAGAAGAAGAAGGCGCCGGCGGCGCGGAAGACGACGACCGCCGCAAGAACAGAAGAGACCCCCGGAAGACCCCCGAAGGCGGATCGAGACCCCCAGACGACGACGGCGGCGACGACGAAGAAGGTAGCCGGACTCCTCCGTTCGTGAAAGAGCTAGGTAAAAGAGCAGAAGAGAGCGGAGGAGTCCGGCGAGAAGACCCCCAAGACGGAAGAAGACCCCCGGAGCAGTGCAATAAAATATTTTTTCAAAAGTGTGTGTGTTTTTGTACTTTACATTTTACACCTTAGGTGAATGGGTAGGGGTACATCGTACCCCATACTCATTCACATAGGGTGGGGGGCCGGGATCTGGGGGCCCCCTTATTAAAGGGGGTTCCCAGATTCCGATAAGCCCCCGCCCGCAGACCCCGACAACCAACGGCCAGGGTTGTCGGGAAGAGGCCCTTGTCCTCATCAACATGGGGACAAGGTGCTTTGGGGTGGGGGGGCCGCACGGCCCCCCTTTCCCCAGGGCACCCCCCATGTTGAGGGCACGCGGCCTGGTACGGCTCAGGAGGGGGGGGGGGGGCGCTCGTTCGTCCCCACCCCTTTCCTGGCCTGCCAGGCTGCGTGCTCGGATGAGGGTCTGACATGGATTTGGGGGGAACCCCACGCCGTTTTTTCGGCGTGGGGAGTCCCTTTAAATCCATGCCAGGTCACGGAGCTAGCGCGGCGGCAGTAACTGCCTACGCTAGCTACGTAACCTGAAGTCACGTGCTAAATGAACGGACTTGCCGATGAGCGGCAAGTCCATTCATTTCAAAAGTCCCGCGGACTTGCCCACTAACGGCGGGATTGTCCGCCGGACTGCCAAGTCCAGCGGATAATTTTAAAACCAAACATAAAACTTTGGTCCGCCGGACTTCGGCGCCAAAAAGTCCGCCGGCGCCCACACACGAGGGGATTATCCGCTGGACTTCAGTCCAGAGGATAATCCCGCGGGATGTCCCTTCGTGTGTACGCGGCATTACACTCCCCCCCCAGCCTTGCTGCTATCCAAAGGTGCCCCCATGCTCTTTCATCCAGAGTGGGGACACTAATACAAGAGGTGTGTTACTGGCCAGATATCCATGTTAAAGGGTCTCTCTAGGCCAATATGATGAACAGTCTTCTGAAAGGTCACCAATATGTACACATTCCCAACATGATCCATTTTCTTTTCTTTAATTAATGTAAAGAAATTATCTGGTGATCCTGTAATTTCTCTGAGTATAGCTGGATCCTCAGTGCCAGGCCGACAACGCTATTCAGCCGTTGTTGAAATGGCTTATTCCCCAAGCATTGTCAGCAACCAGAAGCTTCTCTGATTTATTATGCATAATCTCTGGTCACTTTGGATGCTTCCTCTCACTGCATATTCACTGTAGTTGTCTTCAACAATGCCCACTCTGAAACTGGAGTTTGGAGTGGTGACAGTGCTGTGTAAGGGTGGTCTACCATGTGCTGGCTGCATCATCAGCACATGTACTCCTACCCTACTCATGCCTGAACATAGAGGGCTTCCCTTAAGCACACTAAGATCCTTTGGGTCTAGGGTTCCTTGGGCTATCTGGAGGCTATTGAAGCTTCTATTGATATATAGTATCTCACAAAAGTGAGAACACCCCTCACATTTTTGTAAATATTTTATTATATCTTTTCATGTGACAACACTAAAGAAATGACACTTTGCTACAATGTAAAGTATAGAGTGTACAGCTTGTATAACAGTGTAAATTTGCTGTCCCCTCAAAATAACTCAACACACAGCCATTAATGTCTAAACCGCTGGCAACAAAAGTGAGTACACCCCTAAGTGAAAATGTCCAAATTGGGCCCAAAGTGTCAATATTTTGTGTGGCCACCATATTTTTCCAGCACTGCCTTAACCCTCTTGGGCATGGAGTTCACCAGAGCTTCATAGGTTGCCACTGGAGTCCTCTTCCACTCCTTCATGACGATATCACGGAGCTGGTGGATGTTAGAGACCTTGCCCTGCTTCACCTTCCATTTGAGGATGCCCCATGGATGCTCAATAGGGTTTAGGTCTGGAGATGCTTGGCCAGTCCATCACCTTTACCCTCAGCTTCTTTAGCAAGGCAGTGGTCATCTTGGAGGTGTGCTTGGGGTCGTTATCATGTTGGAATACTGCCCTGCAGCCCAGTCTCTAAAGGGAAGGGATCATGCTCTGCTTCAGTATGTCACAGTACATGTTGGCATTCATGGTTTCAGTCAATGAACTGTAGCTCCCCAGTGCAAGCAGCACTCATGCAGCCCCAGACCATGACACTCCCACCACCATACTTGACCATAGACAAGACACACTTGTCTTTGTACTCCTCACCTGGTTGCCACCACACATGCTTGACACCATCTGAACCAAATACAGTTTATCTTGGTCTCATCAGATCACAGGACATGGTTTCAGTAATCCAAGTCCTTAGTCTGCTTGTCTTCAGCAAACTGTGGGCTTTCTTGTGCATCATCTTTAGAAGAGGCTTCCTTCTGGGATGACAGCCATGCAGACCAATTTGATGCAGTGTGCGGCGTATGGTCTGAGCACTGACAGGCTGACCCCCCCACCCCTTCAACCTCTGCAGCAATGCTGGCAGCACTCATACGTCTATTTCCCAAAGACAACCTCTGGATATGACGCTGAGCACATGCACTCAACTTCTTTGGTCGACCATGGCGAGCCCTGTTCTGAGTGGAACCTGTCCTGTTAAACTGCTGTATGGTCTTGGCCACCATGCTGCAACTCAGTTTCAGGGTCTTGCCAATCTTCTTATAGCCTAGGCCATCTTTATGTAGAGCAACAATTCTTTTTTTCAGATCCTCAGAGAGTTCTTTGCCATGAGGTGCCATGTTGAACTTTCAGTGAACCGTATGAGAGAGTAAGAGCGATAACACCAAATTGAACACACCTGCTCCCTATTCACATCCGAGACCTTGTAACACTAACGAGTCACATGACACCGGGGAGGGAAAATGGCTAATTGGACCCCAATTTGGACATTTTCACTTAGGGGTGTACTCACTTTTGTTGCCAGCAGTTTAGACATTAATGGCTGTGTGTTGAGTTATTTTGAGGGGACAGCAAATTTACACTGTTATACAAGCTGTACACTCACTACTTTACATTGTAGCAAAGTGTAATTTCTTCAGTGTTGTCACATTAAAAGGTATAATAAAAAAATTACAAAAATGTGAGGGGTGTACTCACTTTTGTGAGATACTGTATACACAGGCCAGCCATCGCTCTTCACGTACATCAATGAGCCTATTGGCTGCCCATGACCCTGTTGCTGCTTTGCTGGTTTTCCTTCCTTGAACCACTTTTGGTAAGTCTTGACCCCTGCAGACTGGGAACAACCTACAAGAGCTGCAGTTTTGGAGTTGCTCTGACCCAGTCATCTAGCCATTACGATTTGACCCCTGTCATAGTTGCTCAAATCTTTATGCTTGCCTATTTTGTTTTGCTTTCAACACATCAACTTCAGGAACAACATGTTCACTTGCTTCCTAACATAATCCACCCACTTTCAGGTGCCATTGTAATGAAATAATCAATGTTGTTCATTTTACTTGTCAGTGGATGAACAGTGTATATGCGTATCAGCTATGTATTTTATTGTTTGGCAGGAGTTGACCTTTTAACTGTCTTTTATTATCCAACAATTTAAGAGTCATCAAATTAACTGCAACTTGACTCTAATACTCAGAAAAAGGATTATAGGGTAAGTAAAATATCTAATGTTTTGCAATCATTACTTGGAATATTCATATTTCTTATCTTTTCTTTTAAGATGTTATAAAATCATATTTTGTCAGACTTCAGAGAATGCTAATGACCAACTCCAGCAGGGACAGCAGCAATGTGTTAATCCAATAGGTTAAATCTAGTGTAAATCATCTCTGTAGGTGTTCCACAACTGAAAAGTCTTTTATTTCTTTTATAAGAGTCAATGGTCTACTAGCCATAGGGGTTAAATCACTACTAAATATTTAGCTATCAAGTTGAAATAATATTTACTTTAAGAAATTATTTTCACATGCTATATTCATTGTTAAAAGGTAAATTATAAGAGCTCCCAAAATTCATTACTGCAGCAGGCGTGCACATATGCTGACAGCAGCAGGAGACCCATAGCATGAGACTTACAAGGAGCATGCCTGTAGAGCTTTTGGGCATTAAGCTCAAATATTAACCGCAAGACAAAAGCCTTCCTGATTTATATTAGCTTGTTATAATCCACGCAAAACTCTATCATTAGTTTAGGAAAAAATCTTCACACTTTCAAGACTTACCTTCTTGAAAATATAATGCAAATGAATGGTCTAAAAATACATTAACATTTTCAGCTGCAAACTTCTATCTTAAAGGGTCCCTTCATTTTAAACTATGTTTTGTATGGCCTGACTCAAGTAGGCTACAGTGCTCTTTTAATCTCCGTTATGCAAAGTAAACAGAACATCAAAAAGGTATTGGCTGGAGACTCATCATGTGTGTATGTACAGAAAATACCTGTTTCAGTGGACAAATTCTTATGTAGCACTGACCCCCTAAGGAGCTGCTGATAATTTGATTGGGCCTGCACTCTGCCTTTCAACCCCAGAATATAGGCTCGGCCCCCTAAGCACAACTGTGTGGTAGGGTGAGTGTAAGACACACAGCAACAACACAATATACTGTATATTTATTGTTACCTGGGTATCCGCCACTCCACCAGCTGTAATAAGGAATAGAGTCTCACACAAGGTATCAATGAACCACTTGTAAAAGTTTACTATAATGTAGAATGGCGAAGAATAACATATGAATCACACAAGTAATAAATGGCAGAGACAAAGCAATAATGTTATACCACTCTATCAAATAGCAACCTGGAAGGGTATATGTGAACAGGTGCACAGTGGAATAGTCCTCAATACCTGTATTGAAGCACCTCCCACTGAGGCCTCAGCACACAGACCAATACACACAGACCAATGCACACAGAAATTGCACAGACAGTGAACACAATAATAAAAGTACAAGTTCCAACTGTATGTTGCTAAATGGCTCCCTCTAGAGTGCAGTTCCAAGTGATAAACAATTGTATAGCAGTAAAGCCTGGTGGAAGAATAAAGTAGTGGAAGTCCCTCCAGTTGTAGTCTGTTCTTCAGCTAGCTTAATTATACTGCAGTGTACGGTGGTGCACATATTTGTAATCCAACATAAAAAAGGAAGCAGTATCTTGCAGCATGGGTAAAAAAAAGACACAAGGCCCCAAGATCTGATTGCAAAAGGCTCAGATGCAGCTCATCCACTACTTGTATAGGCAGATGCCTTCTCACCCACTCTGGATCCCTGCTGTCTGTAGACTCCGTCTGTGTAGATGACATCTCCTCCCTGTGTGCTGGAAGGCAAATGGCTTAAAAAAAACTTTAAAGCGCAGACTGGCCCTCCTGCTTGATCAGCAGGGCTGCCCACAACGATCCCTTTGGCAAGCGATCAGCTCTCTGATGTAGGCCGCAGGCTATTCCAGCCCTGGGCACGGGGGGGGGGGCGCATGCACACGCACACACACACACAGCCTCCTGCTGTGTCTAAGATGGCGTCCGGAGAGAGAGACCGAAAATGTGCCACGCCTCTTCTTTTATATCCTTACCCGGCAGGCAAGCTTGGGCTTGTGGGTAAGTGAAGTGGGCATCCTGGGTAGGTAGTTCCAAAACTTAGTTAAACATACGAGTCACTTCCTCATTGAACTACCCAGTCCATAATGCATTGCAGCGCTGTTTCTCAGAATTGCAAGAAAAGTTCCTAAAAGCATTAGTAACAAAAGGACACTAGAGGGAGCCAAACTTAATAAACATCACACTGTTTAGTATGATAATGGGTCACAAAACCCCTGCTACACTTATTTTTGTTTAATTGTGTGTATTTTTTGTGCCTGGTGGAAAATCTGCATAGTCAGCCAGCAGATCTATGGTACTGAAAGAGTTAAAAGTCTCTGCATTCGGCACTTCACTCAGGAAAGGCAAATACCCAGCTGAACTTCAAATTGTGCTTATGTATTATATAGACATTTAAATTAGGTGCCTGTGAAAATGTGTGGGCTATTAATCACACACCTTTTAAATTGGCTTTCTCTACAAATTGTTTACAGATACATAATTAAATGTAAAATGTGGGGTTAGATGCAATACTTGCAAAAGCAATACTTGTATTCTTGATCTAAAATGAATTCTTCAGTTTTTGGTTAACTGGCTTGTTGTGTGATAGTAAGGCATAAGAGGTGAATGTGAAATACACACTTGGGCGGACAGAGTTGAAGCTATCTGAAATAATGGCTTCAGTGGTGGATTATAATTTGGGTGGCCATTTAGGGCCTATTATAAATAGACCAGTTTGGGTGGAAATCCAGGGAAGCCAATGGCCATCTGCCAACTGCTGAGAACTGTGGAATGTCAGCCTAGCCACCATGTGCTGATCCCTGCAAAGCCATTGGTCATACTGCCCACAGTTTCAAAGAAACTTTGGCATGGCAGTATTGCAACTCACACCAACCCCACCCTTGTCAGATCTCAAGATAAGTATGGCTCCTTGCACAGTAAAGCCCTCTCTGTCTTCTTAGGGTCCATATGATCATCTCATGACTCAAGTGAAGCCTGCAAGGACTTCTGAGTCTGAAAATGTATAAGTCCTGAGTTTTGACAGAAGATGAGGTTGGTATTCATTCTACTATAAACATATATAGAATAAAAAACCTACTACTTACTAAAATTCAAGCTTTATTCGAAAATGATAGTTGGAGATTAGGGATGAGCCGAACACCCCTCGGTTTGGTTTGTAGCCGAATATGCAAAACAGGCAAAAAAATTGTGTGAATATGCGAACACCGTCTATGTTGACGCGAACGTGAAAAATCAAAACTGCTAATTTTTAAGGCTTATATGCAAGTTATTGCCATTAAAAAAGTGTTTGGGGACCTGATTATTGCCCCAGGGGACATGTATCAATGCAAAAAAAGTTTAAAAACTTCAGTTTTTTTGGGAGCAGTGATTTTAATAATGTTTAAAGTGAAACAATAAAAAGTAAATATTCCTTCATATATCGTACCTGAGAGGTATCCTTAGTATGCCTGTAAAGTAGCACATCTTTCCCACGTTTATAACAGTACCACAGCAAAATGACATTTCTAAAGGAAAAAAAAATAATTAAAACTGCTTGCGGTTGTAATGTATTGTCGGATCCCGGCAATATAGATAAAATTACCAAAAATACAAAAGAAAAATGGCGTGGATGCTGCCCCCCCCCAAATCCATACCAGGCCCTTCAGCTCTGGTATGAGTATTGAGGGGAACCCTGCACCAATTTTTTTAATGGCGTGGGGGGCCCCAAGGCTCTATATACTCTAAACACCAGTATATAGACTATACGCCTGCCCTATATACTCTGCAGAAAAACTGGGCCTTAGGTGTTGGTGGTACCAGAACACTGTAACCCTTCACAGTTACTCTTATTGGGGGCAGGACGGGCCCTGCTGTGGAAAAATTATATAAAAAATTTAAATTACATGGCCCTGTTAAACAGGGGCAGAAAAATTGGGCCTTTGGTTTTGGTGGCACCAGAACACTGTAAGCCCTCACAGTTACTCTTGTTGAGCGCAGGAACAGGCCCTGCTGTGAAAAAATTATATAAAAAATTTAAATTACATGGCCCTGTTTAACAGGGGCAGACAAATTGGGCCTTTGGTTTTGGTGGCGCTATAACACTGTAACCCCCTCACAGTTACTCTTGTTGGGGGAGCGGGAATAGGCCCTGCTGTGAAATATTAGATCAAAAATTGTAATTACTTGCCCCTGTTAAACCAAAAATATTGTTTGAAGCTAGCATCATCAAGATTGAGGAGGAATAGGATAGTCAGCATAGGCAGTCTTCAAGGGATCCCAGATCCATAGCAAATTCAATCAGTTACATCAGCATCAGATGCTTGATAGCTGCTGATCCAAGACTGATTCATTTTATGAATGTGAGTCTATCAACGGAGTCTGTAGACAGGCACACTCTTTGATCCGTTACAAACCCTCCAGCAACACTGAATGTGCATTCAGAAAGCAAGCTGGATGCAGGACAGGCCAGTAGCTCAATTGCATTATGAGCAAGTTTTGGCCAGTGGTCCATCCTCAAGACCCAGTAACCCAGTGGATGCTCTGTTGGAAAGGTCTCCAAGTCTGTTCTTGCACCTAGATATTCCTGTACCATATAATGTAGATGCTGGCGATGGTTGCTTGAACAGATCAGACCTTGACGCTGAGGACTAAAAAATAGTTTAAAGTCATCGGTCAGCCAGCCACCTTCTCCATCGCTCTTCCTTTGGCTGGACGAAGCCTCAGCAACACGTTGTCCAGCACCAGGAAATTGTAACCTCCCAGGCTCTGGAAATACCTTACACAAACCTTTCTTCAAGGCCTCCTGAAGATAATTCATCCTCTGCTCCTTCTGTGAAGGCAGGATGAGTTCTGCAACGTTACCCTTGTAATGTGGATCAAGAAGGGTTGCCAGCCAGTAATGATCCCTCTCCATAATACCACAAATTCTAGGGTCATTTTGCAGGCTTTGCAGAATCAGGGAGGCCATGCAGGGTAAGTTTGCAGAGGCATTTGATTCTGAGTCCTCTGGGTCACTAAGGAACCCATTATCCATAACTACCTCCTCATAGCTACGTACAACTCCTTGGGTTTCTGGGGACTGAAAACCAGGGGTCAAGTCCTGTGGAAAAAAGTGTGGGAACTTCATTCCTCTCAATGCAGGTTTTTGAGAGGACTGAAGGTATAGTAGGGTTGGAGATCCCAGATGAGGAGCAAGGAGAAGTCCACCTTTTTCTTTGATGTGGGTCTTTAAAGTGCTGTTGCCAATGGACTGCATGCCAAGTCGTCATATGTCTGGTCAAGCATGTGGTGCCCAAGCAGCTGCTGTTCTGGCCACGCTTGATCCGCTTCAGACATAGGTTGCAAACAGCAATGGCGCGATCTGCTGCACACGTGTCAAAAAAGGCTCACACCAAGAAACTTTTAAAAGTCAGTGGGGAGTCCGCAGCGCCCTGCACTTGTGGAGCTCTGCGGTGTGAATAGGGTGGCTGCCCTTAAGCTGCCCCTAGTAGACATCCTGCCTAGTTGGAGTTGTGCCTCCTCCTCCTGACGTTCCTCCTCTCTTCTCTCAAGCACCCAAGTACAGTCAGTGACCTAGTCATCTCCTCCCTCCTCATCACTGGAGCAAACTTGGCAGTATGCTGCAGCTGGGGGGACATGACTGCCAGTTTCTTGTCCTTCTTGGGAACACCCTCTCTAGGCTCCCTTCCTCAACCTGGGAACCAACATCGGAGCCTTCAAATCGCTTTGCATCCTCCAACAGCATGTACTCGACACTGTGGTCGAATAATTCTGGGGACTTCTCTGTGCATGATGGTGGGGCTACAGAAGGAGTGACTGTGGACAAGGAGTCAGTGGAAGAGGCCAATATGACAGCTCCATTGGAAGGCAAACTACTCTGAGCCTAGGTGACAGAGGATGAGGAGGATGAGGACAGCTTTGTTATCTACTCCACCAACTCTTCTGCATCCAGGTTTGCTCTAGTGGTGAAGAGGGAGGGGATGATGAGGTCACTGACTCCACGTGGGTGCCTCAAGGGAGAGAGGATGAGGAGGAGGACGAGGAGGAGGAGGATGCGGCGTCACATGTCCAACGAGGCAGGATGCCCCCTGGAGGCCAGGTAGAGGCCAGCACAGCAACTGTACAACACCGCAGAGCTCCGCCTGTGCAGGGCGCTGCCTCTGCACGTTATCAGAAAAGTTCTTTGGTGTGGGCCTTTTTTGAGACGAGTGCAGCAGATCGCACCACTGCTATTTGCAATATTTGTCTCAAGCGTATCTCGCGTGGCCAAAACATCAGCCGCTTGGGCACGACAAGCATGACCAGACATATGGCGACCTGCCATGCAGCTCGTTGGCAGGCACACATAAAAGACCCACACCAAAGAACTAAGCGGACCTCTCCTTGCTCCTCCTCAGCTGGGATCTCCATCCCCACTACACCTTCAGTCCTCTCTGAAAGCTGCTCTGAGAGGACTGAAGGTGTAGAATTAGGTGTGTCACAACCAAGTACTTGCAGTACACCGACGTCCGATTGCAGCAGGCAAATTTCCCTGCCCCAGCTGCTGGACCGTAGAAAGAAGTACACTCCCAGCCATCCACATGCCCAGCGGTTGAATGCTAGCCTTGCTAAATTGCTAGCACTTCAACTGCTGCCTTTTCAGTTGGTAGACTCGGCCCCTTCCGTGAGTTTGTTCAATGTGCGGTTCCTCAGTGGCAGGTTCCCAAATGCCACTTTTTCTCGCGGAAGGCGATTCCGTCTCTCTACCGGCATGTGGAGGGCAATGTCCATGCCTCGCTGGACAGGGCGGTCAGCGGTAAGGTGCATATTACCGCTGACTCATGGTCCAGCAGGCATGGACAGGGACGGTACCTTTCTTTCACGGCCCATTGGGTCACTCTATTGGCAGCTGGGAGGGATGCAGGACAAGGTGCAGTAGTGTTGGAGGTTGTTCCGCCACCACGCCTCCAAAACGCGACTACTGCTACTGGTTGTGACACACCTCTCTCCTCCACCCCCTCCTCTTCTTCTTCCTCCAGTGCTCTGTCCTTGGAACCAGCGGTGCTCCGTAGGCGTACAAGGGGCTACGCAAGTACGCAGGCAAAAAGATGCCATGCCGTGCTTGCGCTGGTGTGTTTGGGGGACAGGAGCCACACTGGGCCAGAGGTTCTGGCAGCTCTGCAGGGGCAGGCCGAGAGGTGGTTGACGCCACGTCAGCTTAAGCCAGGAATGGTCGTTTCTGACAATGGCACCAACCTCCTCTCCGCCCTGCGACAGGGGCAGCTCACCCATGTGCCCTGCATGGCTCACGTCCTCAACCTGGTGGTGCAGCGGTTCTTGGGCAGGTTCCCAGGCTTACAGGATGTCCTGAGGCAGGCCAGGAAAGTCTGTGTGCATTTCCGCCGTTCTTATAATGCCAGTGCTCGGCTGACTGAGCTGCAAAAGGAGCTGAACCTGCCCAAGAACCGCCTAATATGTGACATGCCCACCAGGTGGAACTCAACGTTGGCCATGCTGCAGCGACTGCACACGCAGCAGAGGGCCATCAATGAGTACCTTTGCGACTACGGCACCAGGACAGGGTCAGGGGAGCTTGGTTTTTTTTCCCCACGTCAGTGGAGCATGATCAGGGATGCATGCACTGTCCTCTCACCATTTGAGGAGGCCACGAGGATGGTGAGCAGTGACAGTGCATGCATCAGTGACACTGTCCCTCTTGTCCACCTGTTGGAGCATACGCTGCGTGGGATAATGGACAGGGCACTTGAGGCAGAACAGAGGCAGGAAGAGGAGGACTTCCTTGCCTCTCAAGGCCCCCTTTATCCGGACAGTGTTCCTTCTGTCCCACCCATCACACAGGAAGAGGATGAGGAGGAGGAGGAGGAGGAGGAGGAGGATTGTGTGAGCATGGAGGTGGAGCCTGGCACTCAGCATCAGCAGCAGCAGTCTTTTAGGGATGATGTACAGTCCCAACAAACCAGTGGACTTGTACGTGGCTGGGAGGAGGTGGCTGGCGATCATGTCATCCTCAGTGACCCAGAAGACTCCGGACCGAATGCCTCAGCTAACCTACGCTGCATGGCCTCCCTGATCCTGCAAAGCCTGCGGAAGGATCCTCGTGTTCTTCGGATCAAGGAGAGGGACCATTACTGGCTGGCCACTCTCCTTGATCCGCGGTACAAGGGTAAGGTTGCGGACCTTATCTTGCCGTCGCAGAGGGAGCAGAGGATGAGACATCTCAGGGAGGCCTTGCAGAAAGGTCTGTGCAACGCGCTCCCAGAAACTGGGAGGCTACAAACTCCTGGTCCTGGGCGACGAGTTGCTGAGGCTTCGGTCAGTGGCAGAAGGAGCGGTGGGGAAGGTGGACGTCTGACCGATGCGTTCAGACAATTTTTTAGTCCGCAGCCCCAAGGTATGATCGGTTCCAGCAACCATCGCCAGCGTCTGATATACATGGTGCAGGAATACCTTGGGGCAAGGTCAGACTTGGACACCTTTCCCACCGAAAATCCTCTGGCTTACTGGGTCCTGAGGATGGATCACTGGCCAGAGCTTGCACAGTATGCAATTGAGCTACTGGCCTGTCCTGCCTCCAGCGTTCTTTCCGAACGCACATTCAGTGCTGCTGGAGGATTTGTGACTGATCATAGGGTGCGCCTGTCCACCGCCTCGGTTGATCGACTGACATTCATCAAAATGAATCAGTCTTGGATCACCACCAGCTACCAGGCACCTGAGGCGGATATAACCGAATAATTTTTAATGTCACATCCCTTCAAGACTGCCTATGCTGATGCTGAGTGACTGTCCTCTTATGTTCACTGACTATCCTCTTCCTCCTCCTCAATGATCCATGCCACCACACCAGTGCCTAAGGCACAATTTTTCAGCCCCTGTTTAACAGGGGCGTGTACTTCCAATTTTTTAAAAAAATGCTTCGCAACACGTGTGACTGCTGTGCTCCAAGTACAGTCTCTGTGAGGGGTTGCAGTGTTGTGGCACCAGCACCAGTGCCTAAGGCACAATTTTTCAGCCCCTGTTTAACAGGGGCGGGTACTTACAATTTTTTAAAAAAATGCTTCGCAACACGTGTGACTGCTGTGCTCCAAGTACAGTATCTGTGAGGGCCGGGTTGCAGTGTTGTGGCACCAGCACCAGTGCCTAAGGCACAATTTTTTTCAGCCCCTGTTTAACAGGGGCGGGTACTTACAATTTTTAAAAAAAATGCTTCGCTAAACGTGTGACTGCTGTGCTCCAAGTACAGTATCTGTGAGGGCCGGGTTGCAGTGTTGTGGCACCAGCACCAGTGCCTAAGGCACAATTTTTCAGCCCCTGTTTAACAGGGGCGGGTACTTACAATTTTTAAAAAAAAATGCTTCGCTAAACGTGTGACTGCTGTGCTCCAAGTACAGTATCTGTGAGGGCCGGGTTGCAGTGTTATGGCACCAGCACCAGTGCCTAAGGCACAATTTTTCAGCCCCTGTTTAACAGGGGCGTGTACTTCCAATTTTTTTAAAAAAATGCTTCGCAACACGTGTGACTGCTGTGCTCCAAGTACAGTCTCTGTGAGGGGTTGCAGTGTTGTGGCACCAGCACCAGTGCCTAAGGCACAATTTTTCAGCCCCTGTTTAACAGGGGCGGGTAATTACAAATCTTGATCTAATAGTTCACAGCAGGGCCCATTCCTGCGCCCACCAAGAGTAACTATGAGGGCCTGCAGTCTTGTGGCAACACCGTCCACCACCACCGCCAAAGGCCCAATTTTTCTGCCCTGTTCATCAGGTGCTTGCAATTACAAATCTTGATCTAATAACTCACAACAGGGCCCATTCCTGCGCCCACCAAGAGTAACTGTGAGGGCCTACAGTCTTGTGGCAACACCGTCCACCACCACCGCCAAAGGCCCAATTTTTCTGCCCTGTTCATCAGGTGCTTGCAATTACAAATCTTGATCTAATAACTCACAGCAGGGCCCATTCCTGCGCCCACCAAGAGTAACTATGAGGGCCTACAGTCTTGTGGCAACACCGTCCACCACCACCGCCAAAGGCCCAATTTTTCTGCCCTGTTCATCAGGTGCTTGCAATTACAAATCTTGATCTAATAACTCACAGCAGGGCCCATTCCTGCGCCCACCAAGAGTAACTGTGAGAGCTTACAGTCTTGTGGCAACACCGTCCACCACCACCACCCCCAATTTTTCTGCCCTGTTCAACAGGTGCATGCAATTACAAATCTTGATCTATTAACTCATAGCAGGGCCCATTCCTGTGCCCACCAGTCTTGTGGCTACACCAACATCTAATAGGGCAAATTTCTGCAGAGTATATACGCCAGGCCCCTACTTTCAAACATCCAACTTACAAACGACTCCTACTTGCAAATGGAAAGAGAAAACAGGAAGTGAGAGGAAATCTACCCCTAGGAAGGGAAATTCTATCCTGTTAGATTTAATTTGGTAAAAAGGTATCTCCTCTCTACTGATACTTTATCACCAATCCTTGTTTCAATTAAAACCCCACTTTTCCAAAAACATTTGTCATTGGGACGGAAAGTGAGGTGACATGTTCTGAACAGATGTGCAAAGACAGCAAATGTTACAGGGGTGATAACCCCTCCCTATGTTCTCCAAAAAGCTTAAAAATAGATTTTTTTGGGATGGAGCTACACTTCATAATGTACCTGTTCAGATTCTACTTAAGAACAAACCTAAAGCCGCAAGTGGTTTTAAATGGCTTCTTTTTTTCCTTTACAAATGTCATTTTGTGCAAGGACAGTTCTAAACACGGGGAAACACATGCCACTTCACAGGCATACTTTAGACACCCCCCAGGTACCATATTTAAAGGAAAATTTCACTTTTTTTTTTTTCACTTTATGCATCATTAAAATGACTGCTCCCGAAAAAACGTTAGTTTTTAAAAGTTCTTTTTGCATTGATATATGTCCCCTGGGGCAGGACCCGGGTCCCCAAACCTGTTTTATGACATTAACATGCATATTGGCCGTTGTAATTAGCACTTTTGATTTCGAACGTTCGCGTCCATTATAACGTATAGGGTTCGAAAATTCGTGCGAACTTTCGGTCCGTTCGAAGGTTCTGGTTCGAACCGAACCCGGGGGTGTTCGGCTCATCCCTACTGGTGATCCTGTAATTTCTCTGAGTATAGCTGGATCCTCAGTGCCAGGCCGACAACGCTATTCAGCCGTTGTTGAAATGGCTTATTCCCCAAGCATTGTCAGCAACCAGAAGCTTCTCTGATTTATTATGCATAATCTCTGGTCACTTTGGATGCTTCCTCTCACTGCATATTCACTGTAGTTGTCTTCAACAATGCCCACTCTGAAACTGGAGTCTGGGGTGGTGACATGGCTGTGTAAGGGTGGTCTACCATGTGCTGGCTGCATCATCAGCACATGTACTCCTACCCTACTCATGCCTGAACATAGAGGGCTTTCCTTAAGCACACTAAGATCCTTTGGGTCTAGGGTTCCTTGGGCTATCTGGAGACTATTAAAGCTTCTATTGATCGCCACTTTGTGTGAGCTCACCCCTTCAGAAACATCCGGTCTGGCCTAAACTGCATTCTCTAACCGTGCTTCACCATTCCCACTACAGGCCTTACACACGAGTCCCACAGCAGCCCATATATATATATATATATATATATATATATATATAATATATATATAGTATCTCACAAAAGTGAGAACACCCCTCAAATTTTTGTAAATATTTTATTATATCTTTTCATGTGACACTAAAGAAATGACACTTTGCTACAATGTAAAGTATAGAGTGTGCAGCTTGTGTAACAGTGTAAATTTGCTGTCCCCTCAAAATAACTCAACACACGCCATTAATGTCTAAACCGATGGCAACAAAAGTGAGTACACCCCTAAGTGAAAATGTCCAAATTGGGCCCAAAGTGTCAATATTTTGTGTGGCCACCATAATTTTTCAGCACTGCCTTAACCCTCTTGGGCATGGAGTTCACCAGAGCTCCACAGGTTGCCACTGGAGTCCTCTTCCACTCCTTCATGACGATATCACGTAGATGGTGGATGTTAGAGACCTTGCCCTGCTTCACCTTCCATTTGAGGATGCCCCATGGATGCTCAATAGGGTTTAGGTCTGGAGACATGCTTGGCCAGTCCATCACCTTTACCCTCAGCTTCTTTAGCAAGGCAGTGGTCATCTTGGAGGTGTGCTTGGGGTCTTTATCATGTTGGAATACTGCCCTGCAGCCCAGTCTCTAAAGGGAAGGGATCATGCTCTGCTTCAGTATGTCACAGTACATGTTGGCATTCATGGTTTCAGTCAATGAACTGTAGCTCCCCAGTGCAAGCAGCACTCATGCAGCTCCAGACCATGACACTCCCACCACCATACTTGACTGTAGGCAAGACACACTTGTCTTTGTACTCCTCACATGGTTGCCACCACACATGCTTGACACCATCTGAACCAAATACAGTTTATCTTGGTCTCATCAGATCACAGGACATGGTTTCAGAAATCCAAGTCCTTAGTCTGCTTGTCTCCAGCAATTCTTGTGCAACATCTTTAGAAGAGGATTCCTTTTGGGACGACAGCCATGCAGACCAATTTGATGCAGTGTGCGGCGTATGGTCTGAGAACTGACAGGCTGACCCCCACCCCTTCAACCTCTGCAGCAATGCTGGCAGCACTCATACGTCTATTTCCCCAAAGACAACCTCTGGATATGACGCTGAGCACATGCACTCAACTTCTTTGGTCGACCATGGCGAGCCCTCTTCTAAGTATAACCTGTCCTGTTAAACTGCTGTATGGTCTTGGCCACCATGCTGCAACTCAGTTTCAGGGTCTTGCCAATCTTCTTATAGCCTAGGCCATCTTTATGTAGAGCAACAATTCTTTTTTTCAGATCCTCAGAGAGTTCTTTGCCATGAGGTGCCATGTTGAACTTTCAGTGAACCGTATGAGAGAGTAAGAGCGATAACACCAAATTTAACACACCTGCTCCCTATTCACATCCGAGACCTTGTAACAGTAACGAGTCACATGACACCGGGGAGGGAAAATGGCTAATTGGACCCAATTTGGACATTTTCACTTAGGGGTGTACTCACTTTTGTTGCCAGCAGTTTAGACATTAATGGCTGTGTGTTGAGTTATTTTGAGGGGACAGCAAATTTACACTGTTATACAAGCTGTACACTCACTACTTTACATTGTAGCAAAGTGTAATTTCTTCAGTGTTGTCACATTAAAAGGTATAATAAAAAAATTACAAAAATGTGAGGGGTGTACTCACTTTTGTGAGATACTGTATATGCATTAACTTTCAGTAATTTGAGCTACAGTAGGTCTTCTATTGGATCAGACTGGGAACAACCTACAAGAGCTGCAGTTTTGGAGTTGCTCTGACCCAGTCATCTAGCCATTACTATTTGACCCCTGTCATAGTTGCTCGAATCTTTATGCTTGCCTATTTTGTTTTGCTTTCAACACATCAACTTCAGGAACAACATGTTCACTTGCTTCCTAACATAATCCTCCTACTTTCAGGTGCCATTGTAATAAAATAATTAATGTTGTTCATTTTACTTGTCAGTGGATGAACAGTGTATATGCTTATCAGCTATGTATTTTATTGTTTGGCAGGAGTTGACCTTTTAACTGTCTTTTATTATCCAACAATTTAAGAGTCATCAAATTAACTGCAACTTGACTCTAATACTCAGAAAAAGGATTATAGGGTAAGTAAAATATCTAATGTTTTGCAATCATTACTTGGAATATTCATATTTCTTATCTTTTCTTTTAAGATGTTATAAAATCATATTTTGTCAGACTTCAGAGAATGCTAATGACCAACTCCAGCAGGGACAGCAGCAATGTGTTAATCCAATAGGTTAAATCTAGTGTAAATCATCTCTGTAGGTGTTCCACAACTGAAAAGTCTTTTATTTCTTTTATAAGAGTCAATGGTCTACTAGCCATAGGGGTTAAATCACTACTAAATATTTAGCTATCAAGTTGAAATAATATTTACTTTAAGAAATTATTTTCACATGCTATATTCATTGGTAAAAGGTAAATTATAAGAGCTCCCAAAATTCATTACTGCAGCAGGCGTGCACATATGCTGACAGCAGCAGGAGACCCATAGCATGAGACCTACAAGGAGCATGCCTGTAGAGCTTTTGGGCATTAAGCTCAAATATTAACTGCAAGACAAAAGCCTTCCTGATTTATATTAGCTTGTTATAATCCACGCAAAACTCTATCATTAGTTTAGGATAAAATCTTCACACTTTCAAGACTTACCTGCTTGAAAATATAATGCAAATGAATGCTCTAAAAATACATTAATATTTTCAGCTGCAAACTTCTATCTTAAAGGGTCCCATCATTTTAAACTATGTTTTGTATGGCCTGACTCAAGTAGGCTACAGTGCTCTTTTAATCTCCGTTATGCAAAGTAAACAGAACATCTAAAAGGTATTGGCTGGAGACTCATCATGTGTGTATGTACAGAAAATACCTGTTTCAGTGGACAAATTCTTATGTAGCACTGACCCCCTAAGGAGCTGCTGATAATTTGATTGGGCCTGCACTCTGCCTTTCAACCCCAGAATATAGGCTCGGCCCCCTAAGCACAACTGTGTGGTAGGGTGAGTGTAAGACACACAGCAACAACACAATATACTGTATATTTACTGTTACCTGGGTATCCGCCACTCCACCAGCTGTAATAAGGAATAGAGTCTCACACAAGGTATCAATGAACCACTTGTAAAAGTTTACTATAATGTAGAATGGCGAAGAATAACATATGAATCACACAAGTAATAAATGGCAGAGACATTTGTTCAAAGCAATAATGTTATACCACTCTATCAAATAGCAACCTGGAAGGGTATATGTGAACAGGTGCACAGTGGAATAGTCCTCAATACCTGTATTGAAGCACCTCCCACTGAGGCCTCAGCACACAGACCAATACACACAGACCAATGCACACAGAAATTGCACAGACAGTGAACACAATAATAAAAGTACAAGTTCCAACTGTATGTTGCTAAATGGCTCCCTCTAGAGTGCAGTTCCAAGTGATAAACAATTGTATAGCAGTAAAGCCTGGTGGAAGAATAAAGTAGTGGAAGTCCCTCCAGTTGTAGTCTGTTCTTCAGCTAGCTTAATTATACTGCAGTGTACGGTGGTGCACATATTTGTAATCCAACATAAAAAAGGAAGCAGTATCTTGCAGCATGGGTAAAAAAAAGACACAAGGCCCCAAGATCTGATTGCAAAAGGCTCAGATGCAGCTCATCCACTACTTGTATAGGCAGATGCCTTCTCACCCACTCTGGATCCCTGCTGTCTGTAGACTCCGTCTGTGTAGATGACATCTCCTCCCTGTGTGCTGGAAGGCAAATGGCTTAAAAAAACCTTTAAAGCGCAGACTGGCCCTCCTGCTTGATCAGCAGGGCTGCCCACAACGATCCCTTTGGCAAGCGATCAGCTCTCTGATGTAGGCCGCAGGCTATTCCAGCCCTGGGCACGGGGGGGGGGGGGGGGGGGCGCATGCACACGCACACACACACACACAGCCTCCTGCTGTGTCTAAGATGGCGTCCGGAGAGAGAGACCGAAAATGTGCCACGCCTCTTCTTTTATATCCTTACCCGGCAGGCAAGCTTGGGCTTGTGGGTAAGTGAAGTGGGCATCCTGGGTAGGTAGTTCCAAAACTTAGTTAAACATACGAGTCACTTCCTCATTGAACTACCCAGTCCATAATGCATTGCAGCGCTGTTTCTCAGAATTGCAAGAAAAGTTCCTAAAAGCATTAGTAACAAAAGGACACTAGAGGGAGCCAAACTTAATAAACATCACACTGTTTAGTATGATAATGGGTCACAAAACCCCTGCTACACTTATTTTTGTTTAATTGTGTGTATTTTTTGTGCCTGGTGGAAAATCTGCATAGTCAGCCAGCAGATCTATGGTACTGAAAGAGTTAAAAGTCTCTGCATTCGGCACTTCACTCAGGAAAGGCAAATACCCAGCTGAACTTCAAATTGTGCTTATGTATTATATAGACATTTAAATTAGGTGCCTGTGAAAATGTGTGGGCTATTAATCACACACCTTTTAAATTGGCTTTCTCTACAAATTGTTTACAGATACATAATTAAATGTAAAATGTGGGGTTAGATGCAATACTTGCAAAAGCAATACTTGTATTCTTGATCTAAAATGAATTCTTCAGTTTTTGGTTAACTGGCTTGTTGTGTGATAGTAAGGCATAAGAGGTGAATGTGAAATACACACTTGGGCGGACAGAGTTGCAGCTATCTGAAATAATGGCTTCAGTGGTGGATTATAATTTGGGTGGCCATTTAGGGCCTATTATAAATAGACCAGTTTGGGTGGACATCCAGGGAAGCCAATGGCCATCTGCCAACTGCTGAGAACTGTGGAATGTCAGCCTAGCCACCATGTGCTGATCCCTGCAAAGCCATTGGTCATACTGCCCACAGTTTCAAAGAAACTTTGGCATGGCAGTATTGCAACTCACACCAACCCCACCCTTGTCAGATCTCAAGATAAGTATGGCTCCTTGCACAGTAAAGCCCTCTCTGTCTTCTTAGGGTCCATATGATCATCTCATGACTCAAGTGAAGCCTGCAAGGACTTCTGAGTCTGAAAATGTATAAGTCCTGAGTTTTGACAGAAGATGAGGTTGGTATTCATTCTACTATAAACATATATAGAATAAAAAACATACTACTACTACTAAAATTCAAGCTTTATTCGAAAATGATAGTTGGAGATTAGGGATGAGCCGAACACCCCTCGGTTTGGTTTGCAGCCGAATATGCAAAACAGGCAAAAAAATTGTGTGAATATGCGAACACCGTCTATGTTGACGCGAACGTGAAAAATCAAAAGTGATAATTTTTAAGGCTTATATGCAAGTTATTGCCATAAAAAGTGTTTGGGGACCTGATTATTGCCCCAGGGGACATGTATCAATGCAAAAAAAGTTTAAAAACTTCAGTTTTTTTGGGAGCAGTGATTTTAATAATGTTTAAAGTGAAACAATAAAACGTAAATATTCCTTCATATATCGTACCTGAGAGGTGTCCTTAGTATGCCTGTAAAGTAGCACATCTTTCCCACATTTATAACAGTACCACAGCAAAATGACATTTCTAAAGGAAAAAAAAAATAATTAAAACTGCTTGCGACTGTAATGTATTGTCGGATCCCGGCAATATAGATAAAATTACCAAAAATACAAAAGAAAAATAGCGTGGATGCCCCCCCCCCAAATCCATACCAGGCCCTTCAGCTCTGGTATGAATATTGAGGGGAACCCTTAATGGCGTGGGGGGGCCCCAAGGCTCTATATACTCTAAACACCAGTATATATACTATACGCCTGCCCTATATACTCTGCAGAAAAACTGGGCCTTAGGTGTTGGTGGTACCAGAACACTGTAACCCTTCACAGTTACTCTTATTGGGGGCAGGACGGGCCCTGCTGTGGAAAAATTATATAAAAAATTTAAATTACATGGCCCTGTTTAACAGGGGCAGACAAATTGGGCCTTTGGTTTTGGTGGCGCTATAACACTGTAACCCCCTCACAGTTACTCTTGTTGGGGGAGCGGAAATGAGCCCTGCTGTGAAATATTAGATCAAAAATTGTAATTACTTGCCCCTGTTAAACCAAAAATATTGTTTGAAGCTAGCATCATCAAGATTGAGGAGGAATAGGATAGTCAGCATAGGCAGTCTTCAAGGGATCTCAGATCCATAGCAAATTCAATCAGTTACATCAGCATCAGATGCTTGATAGCTGCTGATCCAAGACTGATTCATTTTTATGAATGTGAGTCTATCAACGGAGTCTGTAGACAGGCACACTCTTTGATCTGTTACAAACCCTCCAGCAACACTGAATGTGCATTCAGAAAGCAAGCTGGATGCAGGACAGGCCAGTAGCTCAATTGCATTATGAGCAAGTTTTGGCCAGTGGTCCATCCTCAAGACCCAGTAACCCAGTGGATGCTCTGTTGGAAAGGTCTCCAAGTCTGCTCTTGCACCTAGATATTCCTGTACCATATAATGTAGATGCTGGCGATGGTTGCTTGAACAGATCAGACCTTGACGCTGAGGACTAAAAAAATTGTTTAAAGTCATCGGTCAGCCAGCCACCTTCTCCATCGCTCTTCCTTTGGCTGGACGAAGCCTCAGCAACACGTTGTCCACCACCAGGAAATGGTAACCTCCCAGGTTCTGGAAATACCTTACACAAACCTTTCTTCAAGGCCTCCTGAAGATAATTCATCCTCTGCTCCTTCTGTGAAGGCAGGATGAGTTCTGCAACTTTACCCTTGTAATGTGGATCAAGAAGGGTTGCCAGCCAGTAATGATCCCTCTCCATAATACCACAAATTCTAGGGTCATTTTGCAGGCTTTGCAGAATCAGGGAGGCCATGCAGGGTAAGTTTGCAGAGGCATTTGATTCTGAGTCCTCTGGGTCACTAAGAAACCCATTATCCATAACTACCTCCTCATAGCTACGTACAACTCCTTGGGTTTCTGGGGAATGAAAACCAGGGGTCAAGTCCTGTGGAAAAAAGTGTGGGAACTCCCACTCAAGATACACTCGCCCACAAAAAAAAAAAAAATAATGATACGCTCATATGCACGAACGCTTCAAAAGTTGTATTTTTCATCCAATTTTCGTATTGTGTGTATGAAGCTTAACTGTTAATACATTAAAAAAAACAATCCTCAATAAACATAAACGGTAATTCTATGAATAATCAGCATTCATTCAGCTGTGCTTCCATGCAAATGTGAACATAATGTTCTGATCTTTATTGGGGAATTTTATTTTGTATATAGGAGTGTTTATGTGGTGAGTTTACACTTTTCATTGAACAGAGTTTGGATAACACAGGGTTAAACGGAAAGGTCATAAATTAATTGCACATTATCTGGACAGAATGCTTGGGGAGATAGTGATGTGTTCCTGCTTAGGAGATGTATGTTAGCTTGGGGGGCTGCAAACTCTGCAGGGCTCCAACACACACTCGCTGCTATTCCGAACCCTTCACATATTTCCACATAAACTTCCCTCCTGGCATTAAAATTTGCCAGGTACTGTGCTCAGCTTACCACCCCAAACTGATGTTCCTCCCTCAGCTCACCTCTCTCCCTGCATGTCCTGTGAGCAGAATAGCTGTGCTCCTCCTCTGGGTTCTCTCATCATATGGCACTGAAGATAGAGGAGGGGGGGATTCAGCGGGACACACAGAGCAAGTATGCAGGAGACTGGGGAGGGAGGATGAGGAGACAGAAAATCAGGAGGGGCCGGCAGGGAGGAGCGCATCACGAGAGGTCTGACTAAACACAATCTCTTAGCAGCAGGGACCTGATCTATCCGTCAGCTAGCTGTGATTGACAGGTAGATTGAAGCTGTCATGGGGCCCCCACTGGCAATGCCTGAATGGTCAGTCCACCCCTGGTGTGTGTCACTTACTATTGCGAGCTGTGTCGGCGGCTGCTGGTGTAGCACCTGCCACACAGCTCGCATACTTCAAAGTCTTGCAGGACATGGCTGCTAATGGGAACTGAGTTCCTGTTGTGGAAAAAGTACAGGAACTCCGTTCTCATGCGTTCCCGTAGGACTTGAGCCCTGCTGAAAACCCTCCCTTGAAGACTGCGGCTGAGTGTTAACCTCTACATCCATGCTGACACAATCCTCCTCCTCTTCTTCCTGTGTGTTTGGCGGGCCTGCAGGAATGCTATCTGGATAAAGGGGGCCTTGAGAGAAAAGGAAGTCCTCCTCTTCCTCCCGCTGTTCTGCCTCAAGTGCCCTGTCCATGATTCTATGAAGCGTGTGCTCCAGCAGGAAGACTAGAGAGACAGTATCACTGATGCATGCATTGTCACTGCTCACAATCCTGGTGGCCTCCCCAAATGGTGACATGACAGTGCATGATCAGTAGCCACTGGCGTGGCAAAAAGAAGCCAAGCTCCCCTGACCCTGTCCTGATGCCATACCTGCACAGGTACTCATTGATGGCCCTCTGCTGTGTGTGCAGCCACTGCAGCATTTCCAACATTGAGTTCCACCTGGCGGGCATGTCACAAATAAGGCGGTTGGTGGGCAGGTTGCATTCCCTTTGAATGTCAGCCAGCCGAGCACTGACATTGTATGACAGGTGGAACTAACCACAGACTTGTATGGCCTGCCTCGGGAGATCTTGTAAGCCTGGGTATCTGCTCAAGAACCACTGCACCACCAAATTCAGGAAGTGTGCCAAACATGGGTCAAATGTACCTGTCGGAGGTTGGAGTGAAGGTTGGTGCCATTGTCGCATACCACCATTCCTGGCTGAAGCTGACAATAGCGTATACCAACTCTGAGCCTGCCTCTGAAGAGCTGACAGAATCTCTGCCCCAGTGTGGCCCCTGTCCCCTAGGCAGACCAACTCAAGCACCGCATGGCATCTTTTAGCCTGACTGCTTGCGTAGCCCCTTGAACGCTTACGGAGCACCGCTGGTTCAGAGTACAAATCTGCAGAAGAGGCCATAGAGGAAGAAGAAAAGGAGGGGGTGGAGGAGAGAGCTGTGACAGAATCACCACTAACATTTTGGAGGCATGGTGATGGAACAAGCTCCAACAACACTGAACCCTGTCCTGCGTCCTTCCCAGCTGCCAGCAGAGTTACCCGGTGAGCCGTGAAGGAAAGGTAAGGTCCCTGCCCATGCCTGCTGGACCATGAGTCATTGGTAATATGAACCTTACTGCTGACCACCCTGTCCAACAAGGCCAAAACATTGCCTTCCATATGCCGAGACGGAATGGCCTTCCGTGAAAAGAAATGGTGTTTTGGAACCTGCCACTGAGGTACAGCACATTTCACAAATTCTACCAGCTGAAAAGGCAGCAGTTGCAGTGCTAGAAATTTGGCCAAGCTAGCATTTAGATACTGAGCATGTGGATGGCTGAGACTGAATTTTTTGCGGTTCAGCAACTGGTGTAGGGAAATTTGCCTGCTAAAATCAATTGGTGGTGTACTGCTAGCAGAGTGGCTGCAAGTACTTGGGACACCTATTTCTATACCTTCATTCCTCTCAATGCAGGTTTTTGAGAGGACTGGAGGTATAGTAGGGTTGGAGATCCCAGATGAGGAGCAAGGAGAAGTCCACCTTTTTCTTTGATGTGGGTCTTTCAAGTGCTGTTGCCAATGGACTGCATGCCAAGTCGTCATATGTCTGGTCAAGCATGTGGTGCCCAAGCAGCTGCTGTTCTGGCTACGCTTGATCCGCTTCAGACATAGGTTGCAAACAGCAATGGCGCGATCTGCTGCACATGTGTCAAAAAAGGCTCACACCAAGAAACTTTTAAAAGTCAGTGGGGAGTCTGCAACGCCCTGCACTTGCGGAGCTCTGCGGTGTGAATAGGGTGGCTGCCCTTAAGCTGCCCCTAGTAGACATCATGCCTAGTTGGAGTTGTGCCTCCTCCTCCTGACGTTCCTCCTCTCTTCTCTCAAGCACCCAAGTACAGTCAGGGAACTAGTCATCTCCTCCCTCCTCATCACTGGAGCAAACTTGGCAGTATGCTGCAGCTGGGGGGACATGACTGCCAGTTTCTTGTCCTTCTTGGGAACACCCTCTCTCTAGGCTCATTTTACTCCCTTCCTCAACCTGGGAACCAACATCGGAGCCTTCAAATCGCTGTGCATCCTCCAACAGCATGTACCCGATACTGTGGTCGAATAATTCTGGGGACTTCTCTGTGCATGATGGTGGGGCTACAGAAGGAGTGACTGTGGACAAGGAGTCAGTGGAAGAGGCCAATATGACACCTCCGTTGGAAGGCAAACTACTCTGAGCCTAGGTGACAGAGGATGAGGAGGATGAGGACAGCTTTGTTATCTACTCCACCAACTCTTCTGCATGTTGTGGCTC
The DNA here is from genome assembly GCA_028564925.1 of Lithobates sylvaticus. Lineage (NCBI taxonomy): Eukaryota > Metazoa > Chordata > Amphibia > Anura > Ranidae > Lithobates > Lithobates sylvaticus. The sequence continues at coordinate 215,745,677 of CM053029.1, forward strand.
AATAACATGGCCAGCAGCAACAAAAAAGGATAAGCGTGCCCCATGGCCACCTGCAGAGGATGCACCATTTCCACGACCACCACTGTTGACTGTAGACACAGAGGCTGCTTGCCCTCTTTTAGTGGCCTGTGAGCGTCTTTCCCCTCCTTGGTGGCATTCCGGACATGATGTATTTTTTGTTTTGCAACACCACACTACACTGTATAATATACTGTGTACAACGTCTGAAGTGTATTAGAAACTATACACGCACTGTATATATGGGATACACTGAATGCAGAATGTATATATATATATTTATGGTCGGAGCCCTCGGTCCTTAAAGATGTGAAGGAGCAAACATAAACACGCCACAAGACAGACAACAAAACTAGACCTGAAGTGTGCCCTGGTCTACCGTAAGGTAAGCCCTGGTAAGCTGAGCCGTGAGGCCCTTTCTGCTAGGAGAGTAGTTAAGAAAAGGGCGCTTACCTGAGAAGTAATGGCTGTTTCTGTAGAGAAACGTATTGGAGTGTTCTGAGAAGGGGAATGGGTGGGCGGGTACGGCGCACTGGAACCGACACCGGCCGTTGTGGAAAGGTCTGGTATATATACCCTCCGGGCTCCTCCCATAATTGCAGGCCACCATGCTGGCCTTCCTATATATATATATATATATATATATATATATATATATATATATATATACAGGGGGTCCCCTACTTACAAACATCCGACTTACAAACGACTCCTACTTACAAACGGAGGGAGACAACAGGAAGTGAGAGGAAATCCACCCCTAGGAGGGGAAATTCACTCCTGTAAGAGTTAATATGGGAAAAAGATGTCTCCATAGATGCTTTATCACCAGCCCATGCTTCCCTAACAACCCAAAATTTTCTAAATCCAATTGTCATTGGGACAGAAGGTGAGATGAAATCTTCTGAACAGGGGCACAGACAGCAAAACAAATGTTACAGGGGTGATAACCCTTCTCTATGTTATCTAAAAAACTTAAAAATAGATTTTTTTGGCTGGTGCTACACTTAAAAAATGTACCTGTTCCGACTTACAAACAGATTCAACTTAAGAACAAACCTACAGTCCCCATCTTGTTTGTAACCCGGGGACCCCCTGTATATATTAGACTGTATATACAGAAGTGTTCTATAAACTGTACACACTGTATTAGATACTGTGTACACTGCTGCACGGTATTCAAAACTTTACGACGGCTGCACTGTATTTTATACTGTGTACAGTGGCTTGCGAAAGTATTCGGCCCCCTTGAACTTTTCAACCTTTTGCCACATTTCAGGCTTCAAACATAAAGATATAACATTTTAATTTTTTGTTAAGAATCACCAACAAGTGGGACACAATTGTGAAGTGGAACGAAATCTATTGGATATTTTAAACTTTTTTAGCAAATAAAAAACTGAAAAGTGGTGCGTGCAAAATTATTCGGCCTCTTTACTTTCAGTGCAGCAAACTCACTCCAGAAGTTCAGCGAGGATCTCTGAATGATCCAATGTTGTCCTAAATGACTGATGGTGATAAATAGAATCCACCTGTGTGTAATCAAGTCTCTGTATAAATGCACCTGCTCTGTGATAGTCTCAGGGTTCTGTTGAAAGCGCAGAGAGCATCATGAAGACCAAGGAACACACCAGGCAGGTCCGTAATACTGTTGTGGAGAAGTTTAAAGCCAGATTTGGATACAAAAAGATTTCCCAAGCTTTAAACATCCCAAGGAGCACTGTGCAAGCGATCATTTTGAAATGGAAGAAGTATCAGACCACTGCAAATCTACCAAGACCTGGCTGTCCCTCTAAACTTTCAGCTCAGACAAGGAGAAGACTGATCAGAGATGCAGCCAAGAGGCCCATGATCACTCTGGATGAACTGCAGAGAACTACAGCTGAGGTGGGAGAGTCTGTCCATAGGACAACAATCAGTCGTACACTGCACAAATCTGGCCTTTATGGAAGAGTGGCAAGAAGAAAGCCATTTCTCAAAGATATCCATAAAAAGTCTTGTCTAAAGTTTGCCACAAGCCACCGGGTAGACACACCAAACATGTGGAAGAAGGTGCTCTGGTCCGATGAAACCAAAATCGAACTTTTTGGCCACAATGCAAAACAATATGTTTGGCGTAAAAGCAACACAGCTCATCACCCTCAACACACCATCCCCACTGTCAAACATGGTGGTGGCAGCATCATGGTTTGGGCCTGCTTTTCTTCAGCAGGAACAGGGAAGATGGTTAAAATTGAGGGGAAGATGGATGCAGCCAAATACAGGACCATTCTGGATGAAAACCTGTTGGAGTCTGCAAAAGACCTGAAACTGGGATGGAGATTTATCTTCCAACAAGACAATGATCCCAAACATACAGCAAAATCTACAAAAGAATGGTTCACAAATAAACGTATCCAGGTGTTAGAATGGCCAAGTCAAAGTCCAGACCTGAATCCAATCGAGAATCTGTGGAAAGAGCTGAAAACTGCTGTTCACAAACGCTCTCCATCCAACCTCACTGAGCTCGAGCTGTTATGCAAGAAAGAATGGGCAAGAATTTCATGTCTCTCAATGTGCAAAACTGATAGAGACATACCCCAAGCGACATGCAGCTGTAATCACAGCAAAAGGTGGCTCTACAAAGTATTAACGCAAGGGGGCCGAATAATTTTGCACGCCCCACTTTTCATTTTTTTATTAGTTAAAAGAGTTTGAAAAATCCAATAGATTTCGTTCCACTTCACAAATGTGTCCCACTTGTTGGCGATTCTTCACAAAAAATAAAAATGTTATATCTTTATGTTTGAAGCCTGAAATGTGGCAAAAGGTTGAAAAGTTCAAGGGGGCCGAATACTTTCGCAAGGCACTGTATATATATATAGACACTGTGTATATATATATATATATATATATATATATATATATATATATATTGTGACGATCCGGGGTGATTAGATTCAAGTGGTGCATGCGATTTTTCAGAAACGTGCCACTCCAGACTTGTGTTATTAGGGCATGGCAGCCCACTTTTATTTAAAGGAAACGAAAAAAAAGTTCAAATCAACAGAAATCTTCCCTCGCAGGGGGTTCCACCATCACTGCATAACCAAACGATAGCCTCCTGGCTTACTCCTTGTCAGCTTCGTGCTGCTTTAGTCGCAGGCTACACCTGCCTGCTTCAGACTGCCACCTACAGTCTTAGGCTCCTGTCTCTTCCTCCTGGAACTCTCCCAACCTCCTGGCCAGACTTCCTGTCTGCTGGGCGGAGCCGTCTCCAGGTCTGAGCACTGACTGCTCTTCCTGGGATGTTTTTGAACCCAGCCCACAGGTGTGCAATTAGTATTCCTGCCAAAATCAGGCATGTGCTGCTTATATGCACCTGTGAGATGGGGCGCATCTCCACATATCCTCCCCCCCTCTTTCGCACCGGAGGGAGAAATACAAAACCCTTCTTCCTAAAGGGGCACTCCACCCACCTCTTTTTCCGGGTATGCTTCCATGCGGACTTCTTCCTAATTTTTGGGAGCTTACATTTCTTCTCACCTCCCCCAGATCTACTCTGCCAAAACTGTAGGGGTCCTACTTTGACATCTGTCTCAACTTTACCCAGCACTTTTTGGGTTTCAGGTTCGCTGATACCTGCATAGTTACCCCTGGCAACCGCTTTCTCAAAATTACCCAATTCAAAACTACCAGGAACTCTGGTCCCATCGCTTGCTAGGACAGTGTCTGAGGAGGGACCACACACAGGGGAGCAGTTACTCTCTATGGGACCTTCCCACAGTTTCACATCGCCCCCTGTTGTCCAACACTCCATCAGTGACTGTTCTTGCACAACACTTTTTTCCACATCAGTTTTCACCATTTCTGTTACCGCTGGTATTTCCGATACCTCTGCCTTGTCTAACAGGGCTCCAGAGTGCTTGTCATACACAATCTTTGTATGAAGCAATCCAGCACACTGTGAGACAACTTTCCACATCAATACAAAACATTGCATTAAACGATTCAAGCATTTGCGATTTCTGCACAGTACAGCCTGCAATATCCAGCTCCAATCAGCCGTACCCCGTGGTACCAGTTCTCCAAACACAGGAGAGGACGGCAGGATATATACTGGCTGTATACTCCATGATGCTAACATTTCATTAAGCATGTCTGTCACAAAATACACATTTTCTCTTTTTATCATTGTGGACACAATTTCCGCTGTGCGTTTACACTCGCTGGGACCTTCAGTCATGAGAGGATTAGTCTCTGCAACAACCCGTGCATCTTGGCCTATAGGCTGTTCTGCAGACACCTCTCCTGGCACAGCAGCCATAGCATCCACTACTCTTTTAGCAGCAAAAGCTTCTTCCAGCATTGCTATTAGTCTCTTGGCCAAATCATCCCAGTAGGTATTGCTCTGTTGGACTACATCATCCCAATGAGACCTGGACAGACCAAGAGGCTCAATAGCATCTGAAACACTGCTTTTGTCAGTTTTACACTCCTCAACATTAAACACATCACTTTGTTTTACCCTGCATTGTGGCAACACATTTTCAATCACACCATGTTGCTGTTCCCCACCCTCATCAGCATGAGCAGATGGAGTTTCATTGCAGACCTCAAGCTTTTTAACACTTGCCTCCCCACTGAACAGGGCACTGCAGCAAGGCAAGTCCTTTTTAGCACAAACAGGGGATCTCCCATTTGGGGTCACTTCCACTCCTGTGTGCACAGTCACATAATCAGTCGTCTTTCTCACCCAGTCTGCAGACTTGGAATCACAGGCGTTGCTACGGGCAACCGCTCTCCTCTTGAACTTCCAGTCAGCCTGTTGCTTTCTCCTGGTGTATTTCCCCATGCGGTTACCGGGTGAAATGAAAGACTCTCGGGCTTCCCAGCCCTCTTTGTGGGAATAGTGAGCCACCTCTTCATAGGAGCCCCACCATCCAGACACTTCACTGGTTGCTATGGGAGACTGCATTCTCCCTGCAGAGCTTCTCCAGTAACTGTAACGATCCTCTTGAGCCCACCAGCCAGGACTCTCATCAGGATCATTCCACCATTGGCCATAGGTCTCACGCCTGACCTTGCCTTTGTTGCTACGGGCAACAACATGCATCTTTGCAGCAACAGATGCAGAGTTCCTTCAAAAAAAAAAATGTTGGCGTACTGTCTCCCTACAGCTGAGACACAGCACCCATCACTTTGCTTCACACAGCAACAGCAATACACACAGTCTCTGACACTCACGGTTTCCGGCATGCGAGGATCTGGACCAACGCCATCCGTGCCCAACGCCAATTTCTCCACCAATTGTGACGATCCGGGGTGATTAGATTCAAGTGGTGCATGCGATTTTTCAGAAACGTGCCACTCCAGACTTGTGTTTTAGGGCATGGCAGCCCACTTTTATTTAAAGGAAACGAAAAAAGTTCAAATCAACAGAAATCTTCCCTCGCAGGGGGTTCCACCATCACTGCATAACCAAACAATAGCCTCCCGGCTTACTCCTTGTCAGCTTCGTGCTGCTTTAGTCGCAGGATACACCTGCCTGCTTCAGACTGCCACCTACAGTCTTAGGCTCCTGTCTCTTCCTCCTGGAACTCTCCCAACCTCCTGGCCAAACTTCCTGTCTGCTGGGCGGAGCCGTCTCCAGGTCTGAGCACTGACTGCTCTTCCTGGGATGTTTTTGAACCCAGCCCACAGGTGTGCAATTAGCATTCCTGCCAAAATCAGGCATGTGCTGCTTATATGCACCTGTGAGATGGGGCGCATCTCCACAATATATATATATATATATATATATATATATATATATATATATATATATATATATATTATTTGTTTTGTGCTGAAGATAAGCAGACTTTATTTTATGCTGAAGATAAACGGACATTGTTTTATATTTTTGACCTGTGTGCTGAAGGAAGCCTTATTTTTGATTTGCTTATAAATAAATGTCTTTTGTTTCAAGTTTAAACGGTTTATGCACTGAATCCCATGGAGCTATTACCCCCAAAGTTTACTCTATATATATATATATATATATATATATATATATATATATATATACACTAGACTCTGTGTATATATATATATATATGTATATATATAGACTGTGTGTGTATATATATATATATATATATATATATATATATATATATATATATATCTCAAATACACTGCCACTAACTGAATAACCTGCCTGCTTAATCTAACTCAAGCTATCTCTCTGTCCACACCAAGAACACTACACATTTCCACTGTGGAAACAGCCTTATTTAGTGTAGGGCGTGGACTTAGTCCCCCCTAAGCCATGGTTGGCCAATGGCATCCTGCCTTTGGCCAATTATTGCTCTTTCAGCAGAGTGCGCTGTGATTGGCCAAAGCATGAAGGTCAGGTGCATGCTTTGGTCAATCATTACACAGCAATGCACTGCGATCTTGCAGTGCATTATGTGTGTTCCACAGCGCTCAAATTTCCTGCAAACACCCCATAATGTTCGCTGTTCTGCGAACGAGTGAACACCTGATGTTCAGGACAAAGTTATGTTCGATCCGAACATCGAGCTCATCCCTATTGGAGATCATACATTGAATGTAATAGTTGTTATGGAAGTACAGGCAAACACTCTGATATATACAAGCCCTATATTAGAAAATGCGGGTAAATACAGACTCATAGGTGTAAGATTATACTTGCCCAACCATTTTCACATCTATAGCTATCTCTAGACAATACTAAAGAAAAATGGTATTAGTGTTGGATATTACTATACATATGTATTACTATACCTCTACTTTACATATAAATGTCTTTGAAGAAAATGTTTTTAACTGGTCAAATCATGCCAACACCACTGACCACCCTCCAGCTGTTGCGAAACTACACATCCCTGAGGCATTGTAAAACTCTGACATTCACCAACACCACTGACCACCCTCTAATGTCTATAGGCAGCTGCTTTATTTAAAACAAGTTTTGATTAATCGGGACCATTAATGTTCCTGTTAGCATTTTACAGCTGTAGTGTAGACAATAAAACACATAATTAAATCCCGAGATTGTTCAGCTGTCTGAATGTTAAGGGTTTTGTTATGGTGTTATCTGATGTTAATTAGAAAAGGGTTAGGTTATGTAAAGAAAATGCCATATATGTTGGAGCGTTCTATAAAATAATTATCAAGCTGAAAATGTACCAATGCAGCGCTATATTTTGGGTCTTGTTTCCATGCTGCACTGGCACTTTGAGGTGGCTGATATACACCTCTTGTATAGAAACAGTTAAAATTAAAGCTAAGCATGCTTTAAGCATTAATAAGTTATACGATAAGTTATGTCTAGAATTAGCAAACTGAGGCAGAACACCCACTTGAGTATGTGTGTGTGTGTATGTATATATGTGTGTGTGTGTGTATATATATATATATATATATTTTTTTATTTGTTTATTTTTTTATGCTAGTAGGCAGCAATCAGCGACTTATAGCAGGACTGTTATAGTGTGGTGGGCCCTAACTGACACTGAGTGGGAACTGACTAGCTGCCACTGACTTCTTTAGTGACACTTATACAGTGATAATAATATGCACTGTTACTGTACTAATGACACTGGGTAGGGAGGGGTTAACATCTGGGGCAATCAAAGGGTTACTAAGGGACGTTGCAGGGAGACAAAAACTGGCACATTCCTGCTTTTAGTAGAGAGATCTGCTTCTGTTTACGAACACACATTTCTTTCCTGTCATACACTCCACCAATTGGTGGGCCCCAGCCATGAATCATTGGCTGGGACCCACTGATGGGCATGTGCTGTAGCCAGCTGGATTGGCGGGCACGCACTCATGTGCCCCCTACCAGGAAGTAGACAATCACGCAGCCGGCCTGCACTGTCGTAGTAAAACTACAAAGTACTACAAAGTAGTTGTAGTAGTAAAGTTATTGCAACCTTTAATTTTTTTTTTCTATAAAAACATGTTATACTAACCTGCTCTGTGCAATGGTTTTGCACAGAGCAGGCCTCCTTTTCTCTGGTCCCCCACTGGCCCTCCAGTCTCCTCCCCCTTTCTGAGTGCCCACCATAGCAATCTGCTTGCTATGGGGGCACTCATGTAGGCTCACTTCTAAACCAGCTCTATGTGTCCATAGACACCACCCCCTTCTCCCTCCCCACTGCCTGTGATTGACAGAAGCAGGAGCCAATGGCCACTGTCTCTGAGCCTATGAGGAGTGGGAGGATTCAGAGAGCCACTGCCCTTGTGCACATCGTTGGATTAAGATCTGCCTCAAGGGGGTCTAAAGGGGAGGAGCTGCACGCAAAAGTTTTTTTTTGTATCTAAATGTAGAGAATGCATTAAGGTAAAAAATCTTCAGCCTTTAGAACCACTTTATTTGTTATTATGATGTGTTCACTAATTTATTATTCTGCTATTGTAAATGGGATTTAATACCGATTGTACATTATAGAAGAATGTATTGTAAAATATGTGTAGCTTTGTATAGTATGTTGATTTTTTTATATATCATGATCTGGATCAAACACACACACACACACACACACACAGACACATTACACCAGGCTATCAACACTTCCTATGCTCTGTACTGCAGCGGCTTGTCTTCTATCAGCTTGAGAGAGCAGTGAACCATTGCAACACAGGAGGAGGAGCAGGAAGACAGGGGTAAGCACTACTCTGAACTGAAGAACTGGAGTATATGAAAGAAGTATTAGAGTGGGCACAAGTATCCACATATATGGGCTTTACCACCTATAATTGATAGGCGCCCTGTAGTATAAAGCCAGGTCATGCCACCTAAGCCTGGCTGCTCGCAATGCTACTCTATTTATCTATCTATCTATCTATCTATCTATCTATCTATCTATCTATCTATCTATCTATCTATCTATCTATCTATCTATCTATCTATCTCATAAACTGATAAAGACAACAGAACATGCCATAAAATATGTGTTCTTCTGAATGTCCACTTACCTACATCACACATGGAGATTTCTTGACTTTTGAAGTTTTTTTTTTTAGAAGTGATTCCATTATCACTTTGTGATTAACCCTTGTGTGACCTGAATATCAAAAACAATTACTTAATCAGTTGCATCCTGCATTTATTAGCAGGTATAGCACCACCTTACCTCACATGAATATTACTCTTCAAAATTAAAATTAATTTAAATGACAAAATGTATAGTTAAACCTGGAAAATAACTAAATTAGCCTTTAAATAAATTAAATGAGAAATTATGTTTCCAGGCTTGTATAACATAAACAAGTCCATCCCATAGAGCATAAAATAAAGCACATCTGGGCCCTTTGCACATTACTTTATCTCATAGGATAACGATTCTAATAAATCTTGCAACTAATGAGTCTCTACATTGTTGTTGTGTCTTTGATCTTTCTGTGCTTTAAAAGATTTGGGCTCTCATTAAGGATGTAAGTAAATGGACATGCTTGCACACCATTGCCCATGATTAAGTAAACCCTACCCAAAGCTCCTTTCCATTTTTCTTGGCCTCTAAGGAGGTGTGAAGGCCTGTGTCCATCTTGTATTTGTCAGTATGCATCTTTGGTAATGAGGCCTAACAGCCGTATGTCATCAGTTCAGACCAATGCTCACCTAAGAAAGCAGAATACAATATTGGAAAACACTTAAACAAACCACTTTCTAGGTCAATTAGTTAGAGTTTATCCATAGATTATCACATTAGCCATAGAAAGATTACCTTTAAGGCGCAAAGCATTTTCTAACTGTGTAAAGCTAAAAGCTATATGTTCTTGTATTTTCTGCAGGGAAAAGCATTAACCCATTCTGTGCTGTCCTTGTTTCTGATTTTAAAATCACATCTTGTAAGTTAGCTAAGCTTGAATACTAAGAGCTGGTAGGAATTGTGTTGGGGCACTTGTCTGTTGGAGCCCTCTGTAATATATGGTACTTTAAGGTATAGGGGAGCAGGAGAGCATGTGACCTTCTGTTCTTCCTGCCAGAATGCATTACTCTGTGCCAACATGGAGCTTACTCAGGGATTAGACTCAGGGCTGCAGCAGGTGAACAGGATGCCTAGGGCACAAGAAAGGTAAGAATATGTGGTTGTTTAGACTTGCTGTCTATTCTTAACCCCTAGGTACCAGCAGTATGCAAATATGCAGTGCCTCAGCTGGTGGGCATTGGTGCAGAGCAGCCTCATATTTGCGTACCAATTAGCCGACTCTGCTGTGCCGAGAGCATGCGCCCTGGGTGCTCCCAGCACAGTTACTAGCTGCTAACAGCTAAAACAGTCAATCACAGCAGTCACATGATCATAAATCCCGCCACGCCTTCCGAAACCTCTTAAGGGGCAAGCACAAAGGGGTTAATAGGGTTTTGGTTGTTAAAGAAATTCTGGAATGAAATATGAAGGTTGCTGTATATATGTTGGTTGCCTGACTGTCAGGCTGATCCAATGGCTTCAATTCTTGCTGACCCAGAGTGATTATGCAGAAACACCATTAAATGCTAGGTAAGTACAATTTTAGCACAGAAGTCCCTTAATGTGCCCTCACACTTCCAGTTTCCATTTAAAAAATATATATATATATACAGTGGTGTGAAAAAGTGTTTGCCCCCTGTTCCTTTGCATGTTTGTCACACTTAAGTGTTTCGGAACATCAAACCAATTTAAACTATAGTCAAGGACAACACAAGTAAACACAAAATGCAATTTGTAAATGAAGGTGTTTATTATTAAAGGTGAAAAAAAATCCAAACCATCATGGCCCTGTGTGATTGCCCCCTAAACCTAATAACTGGTTGGGCCACCCATAGCAGCAACAACTGCAACCAAGCGTTTGCGATAACGTGCAATGAGGCTTTTACAGCGTCCTGGAGGAATTTTGGCCCACTCATCTTTGCAGAATTGTCCTAATTCAGTTCATTAGAGGGTTTTCGAGCATGAACGGCCTTTTTAAGTCATACCACAACATCTCAAAGGATTCAGGTCAGGACTTTGGCTAGGCCATCCAAAGTCTTCATTTTGTTTTTCTTCAGCCATTCGGTGGTGGACTTTGGTGTGTTTAGGATCATTGTCCTGCTGCAGAACCCAAGTTCAGCTTGAGTACACGAACAGATGGTCAGACATTCTCCTTCAGGATCTCTTGGTAGACAGCAGAATTCATAGTTCCTTTTATCACGGCAAGTCTTCCAGGTCCTGAAGCAGCAAAACAGCCCCAGACCATCACACTACCACCACCATATTTTACTGTTGGTATAATGTTCTTTTTCTGAAATGCAGTGTTCCTTCTACGCCATATACTTGGACACACACCTTCCAAAGGTTCCACTTTTGTCTCATCGGTCCACAGAATGTTGTCCCAAAAGCTGATCCAATGGCTTCAATTCTTGTTTTTTTTGCTCAGCAGTGGTTTTCTCCTTGGAACTCTGCCATGCAGGCCATTTTTGCCCAGTCTTTTCCTGATGGTGGAGGCATGAACGCTGACCTGAGGCAAGTGAGGCCTGCAGTTCCTTGGACGTTGTTGTGGGGTCTTTTGTGACCTCTTGGATGAGTCGTCGCTGCGCTTGGGGTAATTTTGGGCGGCCGGCCACTCCTGGGAAGGTTCACCACATGTCTTCGCCATTTGTGGATAATGGCTCTCACTGTGGTTCGCTGGATTCCCAAAGCTTTGGAAATGGCTTTATAACCCTTTCCAGACTGATAGATCAATTACTTTCTTTCTCAATTGTTCCTGAATTTCTGTAAGGATCTTCTGGTGGACCTTACTGTGTCAAGCAGCTCCTATTTAAGTGATGCCTTGTGAACAGGTGTGGCAATAATCAGGCCTGGGTGTGGCTAGAGAAATTGAACTCAGGTGTGGACAACCAGTTATAGTATGTTTTAACAAGGGGCAATCACTTTTTCACAAGGGCCATGATGGTTTGGATTTTTTTTCACCTTTAATAATAAACACCTTCATTTACAAATTGCATTTTGTGTTTACTTGTGTTGTCCTTGACTATTGTTTAAATTGGTTTGATGTTCCGAAACACAGTGTGACAAACATGCAAAGGAACAGGAAATGAGGAAGGGGACAAACACTTTGTCACACCACTGTATATATATATATATATATATATATATATATATATATATATATATATATATATATACACACAGTATCTCACAAAAGTGAGTACACCCCTCACATTTTTGTAAATATTTTATTATATCTTTTCCTGTGACAACACTGCAGAAAATACACTTTGCTACAATGTAAAGTATTGAGTGTACAGCTTAAATAATGCCATGTACACACGATCGGAAATGCCTCCAGCTAAACTCTGATGAGAGCTTTTTGTCGGAAAATGCGACCGTGTGTATGGTTCATCGATCTTTTGCTGGCGGAATTCCAGCCAGCAAAAGATTGAGAGCATGTTCTCTATTTTTCGGTCGGGAAAAATTCCTATCCGAAAATGCGATCGTCTGTATGTAATTCGGACGCGCAAAAAAAAATCACGCATGCTCAAACAATTTGCTGCATGCTCGGAAGCATTGAACTTAATTTTCTCGGCTCATCATAGTGTTGTACGTCACCCTGTTCTTGACAGAGAACTTTTGTGTGACCGTGTGTAAGCAAGACAAGCTTGAGCGGAATTTTCGGACGGAAATTCTGCTCATGTGTACGCAGGCATAAGTGTAAATTTGCTTTCCCGTCAAAATAACTCAACACACAGCCATTAATGTCACAGCCAAACCACTGGCAAAAAAAGTGAGTACACCCCTAAGTGAAAATGTCCAAATTGGGCCCAAAGTGTCAGTATTTTGTGTGGTCACCATTATTTTCCAGCACTGCCTTAACCCTCTTGGGCATGGATTTCACTGGAGCTTCACAGGTTGCCACTGGAGTCCTCTTCTACTCCTCCATGACGACATCACGGAGCTGGGGGATGTTAGAGACCTTGCGCTTCTCCGCCTTCCATTTGAGGATGCCCCACAGATGCTTAATAGGGTTTAGGTCTGGAGACATGGTTGGCCAGTACATCACCTTTTACCCTCAGCTTCTTTAGCAAGGCAGTGGTCGTCTTGGAGGTGTGTTTGGGGTCGTTATCATGTTGGAATACTGCCCTGCAGCCCAGTCTCTGAAGGGAGGGGATCATGCTCTGCTTCAGTATGTGACAGTACATGTTGGCATTCATGGTTCCCTCAATGAACTGTAGCTCCCCAGTGCTGGCAGCACTAATGTAGCCCCAGGCCATGACACTCCCGCCACCATGCTTGACTGTATGAATGAATGAATAATTTGTATAGCGCTAACAATGCGAACTGAATCGCCTCAAGGCGCTGTATTCGTGCTTTGTTGTCAAGCTTCTTAGAAGAGGTAGGTCTTGAGTTTTTTTCTGAAGGCCTGATGGTTTTCTTCCATGTGGATGTTGGTCAGTAGAGCATTCCATAGCCGAGGTCCTTGGACAGCGAATCTCTGCTCCCCCTTTGATTTGTAGCAGGATTTGGGAATGATGAGGAGGTTTTGGTTAGATGATCGAAGACTGTGATTTGGTGTGTAGTGTTTTATTTTCTCGAGAAGGTATTGGGGAGCGTCTCCATGTGTGCATTTGTGGGTGAGGCAGAGGGTCTTTAATGTGATCCAATTCTTTACGGTTAGCCAATGTAGGCTCCTCAGGGAAGGGGAGATGTAGGCAAGACACATTTGTCTTTGTACTCCTCACCTGGTTGCTGCCACACACACTTGACACCATCTGAACCAAATAAGTTTATCTTGGTCTCATCAGACCACAGGACATGGTTCCAGTTATCCATGTCCTTAGTCTGCTTGTCTTCAGCAAACTGTTTGTGGGCTTTCGTGTGCATCATCTTTAGAAGAGGCTTCCTTCTGGGACGATAGCCATGCAGACCAATTTGATGCAGTGTGCGGCATATGGTCTGAGCACCGACAGGCTGACCCCCCACCTCTTCAACCTCAGCAACCTTCAGCAATGCTGGCAGCACTCATACGTCTATTTCCCAAAGACAACTTCTGGATATGACACTGAGCATGTGCACTCAACTTCTTTGGTCGACCATGGCGAGGCCTGTTCTGAGTGTAACCTGTCCTGTTAAACCGCTGTATGGTCTTGGCCATTGTGCTGCAGCCCGAGGTTTCAGGGTCTTGGCAATCTTCTTATAGTCTATTTTTCAGATCCTCAGAGAGTTCTTTGCCCTCAGGTGCCATGTTGAACTTCCAGTGACCAGTATGAGAAAGTGAGAGCGATAACACCAAATTTTAATACACCTGCTCCCCATTCACACCTGAGACACTAACGAGTCACATGACACCGGGCAGGGAAAATTGCTAATTGGGCCAAATTTGGACAATTTTTTTTCACTTAGGGGTGTACTCACTTTTGTTGCCAGTGGTTTAAACATTAATGGCTGTGTGTTATTTTGAGGGGACAGCAAATTTACACTGTTATACAAGCTGTACACTCACTACTTTACATTGTAGCAAAGTGTAATTTCTTCAGTTTTGTCACATGAAAAGATATAATAAAATATTTACAAATATGTGAGGGGTGTACTCACTTTTGTGAGATACTGTAGGTATTATTAATGTTATTACTGTATATAGTAACTCAATATTTTATACTTGTGAAATAATGATGATCAGATGATCATGAGTAAATTATTGTCAGATAATCCTTGTTTTTACTGCTGTTCCTATATTTCTACAGTTATCCTCTCCTATAGACAATGGTAGTGGTGTTGTGGAGAGAACATATAGACTGTCTGTGTGATGCCCTGAGCAAAATGCATGATAAAAGAACTGGTAGAAAAGGGCACATCTTTACAAACAGAGACAGGATCACAGCTGAGGGTTTTCAAGGGCCCAAGTGTACAGCTGACAAGTATACTTCAAAAGAAAGCACTTTTATTTACAAACTCATGAAAAGATAAAAATCATTTTGCATTATCTACAAACGAAAATGATTGGACTTTTGTATATACCGTGACATAATAGAATAACTAATAAGGATTTAAAGAGTCCTTCAATTTAAAGTGAATGATCACGTTTGCAGCCAAAATGAGATAACACCTACATTATATACAGTGGTGTGAAAAAGTGTTTGCCCCCTTCCTCATTTCCTGTTCCTTTGCATGTTTGTCACACTTAAGTGTTTCGGAACATCAAACCAATTTAAACAATAGTCAAGGACAACACAAGTAAACACAAAATGCAATTTGTAAATGAAGGTGTTTATTATTAAAGGTGAAAAAAAATCAAAACCATCATGGCCCTGTGTGAAAAAGTGATTGCCCCCTAAACCTAATAACTGGTTGGGCCACCCTTAGCAGCAACAACTGCAACCAAGCGTTTGCGATAACGTGCAATGAGGCTTTTACAGCGTCCTGGAGGAATTTTGGCCCACTCTTCTTTGCAGAATTGTCCTAATTCAGTTACATTAGAGGGTTTTCGAGCATGAACGGCCTTTTTAAGGTCATACCACAACATCTCAATAGGATTCAGGTCAGGACTTTGGCTAGGCCACTTGCTGGTGTGTTTAGGATCATTGTCCTGCTGCAGAACCCAAGTTCGTTTCAGCTTGAGTACACGAACAGATGGTCGGACATTCTCCTTCAGGATCTCTTGGTAGACAGCAGAATTCATAGTTCCTTTTATCACGGCAAGTCTTCCAGGTCCTGAAGCAGCAAAACAGCCCCAGACCATCACACTACCACCACCATATTTTACTGTTGGTATAATGTTCTTTTTCTGAAATGCAGTGTTCCTTCTACGCCAGATATACTTGGACACACACCTTCCAAAGAGTTCCACTTTTGTCTCATCGGTCCACAGAATGTTGTCCCAAAAGTCTTGGGGATCATCAAGATGTGTTGTGGAGAAATTGAGACGAGCTTTGATGTTCTTTTTGCTCAGCAGTGGTTTTCTCCTTGGAACTCTGCCATGCAGGCCATTTTTGCCCAGTCTTTTCCTGATGGTGGAGGCATGAACGCTGACCTTAACTGAGGCAAGTGAGGCCTGCAGTTCCTTGGACGTTGTTGTGGGGTCTTTTGTGACCTCTTGGATGAGTCGTCGCTGCGCTCTTGGGGTAATTTTGGGCGGCCGGCCACTCCTGGGAAGGTTCACCACTGTTCCATGTCTTCGCCATTTGTGGATAATGGCTCTCACTGTGGTTCGCTGGATTCCCAAAGCTTTGGAAATGGCTTTATAACCCTTTCCAGACTGATAGATCTCAATTACTTTCTTTCTCAATTGTTCCTGAATTTCTTTGGGTCTCGGCATGATGTGTAGCTTTTAAGGATCTTCTGGTGGACCTTACTGTGTCAAGCAGCTCCTATTTAAGTGATGCCTTGATTGTGAACAGGTGTGGCAATATCAGGCCTGGGTGTGGCTAGAGAAATTGAACTCAGGTGTGGACAACCACAGTTATAGTATGTTTTAACAAGGGGGGCAATCACTTTTTCACACAGGGCCATGATGGTTTGGATTTTTTTTCACCTTTAATAATAAACACCTTCATTTACAAATTGCATTTTGTGTTTACTTGTGTTGTCCTTGACTATTGTTTAAATTGGTTTGATGTTCCGAAACACTTAAGTGTGACAAACATGCAAAGGAACAGGAAATGAGGAAGGGGGCAAACACTTTTTCACACCACTGTATGTTACATGTCCCCTTTCACATAGCATAAGCAAACATTTTTTTTTTTTTTAGATGCTCTTTTCTGGAAAATCCAGCATGGAAAAGTTTTTCTCTTTTTTTATGGGGGTGCTGGTGAGTAGTTTTTGCCCTAATTATCCATGTCTGTACTGTGCTGGCAGACATCTCATTAAGCGTAAACTAGATTTGAACAATGCCTGTCCAAACAAAGGGTTACAGATTTGAAACTTAGCCTCCTGCATTGTTTGTTAAAAACTTGATTCAGCGGGGGGCGCATGCGTGAAGCAGAGCAGCAGCTAAAGGCAGGAGCTCCGGCACCTTCGGAGACAAATAGCACTCCCCGGGATGATAACACCTATACCACAGCACCAAAAGGTACCTCTCCCTCCCGAGGGACCATCTGTGCATGCCAACAGGCAAAAAATCCAAACCCAAAACCGCTCAGCGGTCACTTACAAACTATCTCCTGCGAGCCCGCGAACAGGCCGGGACGACGCAAAATGGCGCCCAGCCAAGGACCCCGCCAAGCAAGGTGAGCTCAGCAGCTCTCCCCCAGCCACAACAAGGGGAACAGTCAGCACAACTCACAAAGGCTGATCTGGAGGACAGTCTGGCAGCCATGTATGACCGCTTAGCCAGAAAATTCCAGGCTGAATTGCATAAGACCACCAGCACCCTCTCCCAAAAGATTTCCACGCTGGGCAATCGCACTGACCTCCTCGAGGTGAAGCATGATGAACTACACCTGGCCTATACGGATCTTAGGAGGGATCACGAATCGCTGGCAGATACGGTTGTCCAACTCCAGAACCACATGGAAGATTTGGACAACCGTAACAGGAGGAACAACATCAGAGTCCGAGGAGTTCCAGAGTCGGTAACGAACCTGCCAGATGCCATCAATAGACTGTTCCACTCCCTCCTACCTGAACTTCTTGAGGACTCGTTTACCTCTGACCGTCTGCACCGTGCGTTCAGACTCAAGCCCCCACCGGAAAAACCTCCAAGAGACATCATCATGTGCCTTAATGACTACCTGACAAAGGAAGAAATTCTGAAAGCATCCCGCATCATCCGAATCATGCTGGACGGTCTCCCTCTGCAAATTTACCCCGACATCTCCGCGGCGACTCTGGAGAAGCACAGGCGGATGAAAGAGATAACGACCGTCCTACAAGCAGCTCAAATAAGGTACAGATGGGGATTCCCCTTTAAACTGATTATCCCGCACAACGGCACCACATACATAGCCTCCTCGATTAGAGAAGGAAAGGAAATTCTGACCAAACTCGGCCTCCTGGAACCACAGCACGCTGTCAGACTGCCCACCACCCCTCGACTGTCACCGATCTGGGCTACTCCTTCGCCGCAAAGAGACCGCAGATCCCGCAGGCCTCCTCCTCAACCCGAATACTGACAAGCAGCGCCACCATAGATGACCTCATCATCGCTCCTGAATCATCGTTGTGAGAAGACGGACTGACTGCTCTCCTGGAACTCAAAGGTTCACTGGTATATATTTTTCTCCATGACTTTGCTTTCCCCCCCTCTAATATTTTTTTAATATTTTTTTTTTTTACTCCTTATTCTCTTCCCCACAATATACCCCCTGTCGGCAATATGACTTCTACTTGTAAAATACTGTCTCCATTCCCCCGGAGTCTCTCGGTTGGCCCGTTCGTGGTTTACCCCCCCCCCCCCACACTTGCTCAGTACGGACTCTCTCCTCCCCTGGGTGTGAGAGATCGCAACGAGAACCTGAACGTGTACTCAACCCAGAGCTCACACCCCCGCACCCCACACCTTTTTTGGAGGATTCCGTGAGTGTGTCGTTGGACTTTTTTTTTAGCTCCACAGTAAGGATTTCAGGTAGTCTGGATGGAGTTTCTCTCCAGACCCCATAGAGGTTATAATGTTTTTTATGTTTGTATTTTTGTTTTCAATGTCATGATACCTAGCTTCTGTTATTCCACAGCTACCCAAAAGGCCAACATATGCAGAATGCCTTATTGTGCATGTGATGGCTTAAAGGGCTATACTCAGGGCTTTATTCATTTTGTGTCTCGGCCTAGTGATAGATGGGATGCTCTCTGGCTTTGGACTCCGTGCGGCTATATCCATGCCTCAAAATCACTTTTACAGCAAACCATTCCCCCAACATAATGGGTTTACATATTGTTTCACATAATGCGCAAGGATTTAACCCGTACTTACAAGGACCCTAATAGCAGATTCCTAATACTACAAGGACATATTTAAGGTAAGGCAATCACCATTGCCAATATATATGCTCCTAATTCGGCCCACAGTAGGTTCTTCACTGAATTCCTACAGACCCTGGAAAGATACATCTCTCCTCACCTAGTCGTGGTGGGTGATTTTAATTCAGTAGCACACCCCCTATTGGATAGAAGTAGGCCCTCACACCACGCCACCTCTTTCCCTAAAACATTGACGAAAGCCTTGTCCACACTGCAACTCCTGGATACCTGGAGAGCCCCTAATATAGGGGCAAGATAATACACCCATTATTCCAACCCCCATGGCAGCTACGCAAGGCTTGACTATATCCTTTCCTCCCCTATCCTATTGGCTAACTCAGCCAAAGCTGATATAAAAGTATGTCCATGGTCGGATCACCAAGTGGTCTCCTTCCAAACGTCACATGTGGGCCTCTCTCCCTTGGTGGCCGCATGGAGACTGAATGACTCCTTACTGTCTGATCCGACTATCTTTGCACAGATAGCTACAAACCTAGAGGAATACTTCCACCTTAACAGCACGGAAAACATTTCCCCTCACACCTTGTGGACGGCCCACAAAGCGGTCCTAAGGGGCCAGCTGATTGAATTGGCAATTAGAAATAAAAGGCAAAAAACTTCCAAAATAAAAACACTCTCCTTAGACCTACACAAACTATATTATACCCATGCCCAAGACCAATCCCTGCAAATCTTGTCACAAATTAACCAGAAAAGAAAAGAATTAGACTTTATCCTATCAGATAACACTGAAAAATCCCTTAGATGGTCCAAAGCAAAATTTTTGTTACACGGCAACTCGGCTTCGGGTATGTTTTCACGTAAGTTACACCAATCCCTCCAACCCACGCATGTATACAAACTTAGAAATAGAGCCGGCCAGATAGTAACTCACCCCAAAGATGTCCTGCAGATTTTCACTACATTCTATCAATTCCTATTGTCTCCTCCAGACACTCCCTCAGCAGCAGGTCTCCCCTAATGGTTAGACTCCTTAAACCTTCCTAGACTCTCGGAGGAACAGCTAGCCGCCCTTAATGCCCCTTGCACTGAGCAAGAAATAGCTCTTATTATTAAGTCCTTTAAAACCTCCACAGCCCCCGGCCCGGATGGATTTACTTCCTTATACTACAAAAAATTCGCTCATTTATTAGCCCCTCAGTTAAATAGAATGGTGAACTACACTTTCCAAGGACACAAACCCCCTGCAGAGATGCTCTACGCAAATATGACCTTAATCCCGAAACCGAACAAGGACCACACTCTCCCACAGAACTACAGACCAATCTCTGTATTGAATAATGATACTAAAATCCTAGGTAAAATCTTAGCCAATAGACTTGCCCCTATAGTCACGTCCCTAATAGGTCCTGAACAAACTGGCTTCATCCCCAATAGACAAATTACTGATAACATTAGGCTAGCAACAAATATAATTCAAGATGCTGAAGTCTCCTCCCGAAAGGTCCTGATCATGGGCCTTGACATACACAAGGCCTTCGATAGTGTCCTGTGGCCATATATAGACCAAGTCCTAGATAAATTCGGCTTTTCTGGGGAATTTGTACAGGGTTTTAGGGCTCTATACCATGAGCCCTGCACAAAGATTAAACTCCCAGGTTGCTCCTCTGAGTACTTTGTCCTTGGTAGGGGCACCAGACAGGGATGTCCCCTTTCCCCACTGGTGTTTGCTCTGGCGATCGAGCCTCTCGCCAGGGCAATCATTAACAATCCCAATATTAGAGGCTATGTGAAAGGGGAAGGCAAATACAAGATTAGCCTATATGTGGACGATGTCCTCGCTTTTCTCCCAGATCCCCTAATCTCCCTTCCTAACCTACTTAGCACGCTCCAGACATTCCAGGGATACTCAGGCCTAGGAATCAACCTATCCAAATGCTCAGCCCTCCCTATAAACATCCCACAACAAGTCAAAGACACACTCACACAATCATTTGGCCTCTCCATATCAAAGACCACCCTTTCATATTTAGGAATTCACCTAGCCCCCTCCCTCAAAGAAATCTACAATGCCAACTACCCAAAGGCCTTCGCTATGGCCAGACGATGGCTCAGACTATGGTCCACCTTCAATATCTCCCTACTGGGCAGAGTAATAGCCATAAAGATATTACCTAAGCTATTGTACTTCTTTAGGGCCCTACCCATCTATGTTGCCCATCAGTCGTTACTTTCTATTCAAAGGGATATCAATTCTTTTCTCTGGCGAAATAAAAAGCCCAGATTTGATAAATCTGTAGCCCACAGGCTTATGTCGCGCGGTGGGCTTGGTCTACCAGACATTTGGCTATACTACATATCTGCCAGGCTGGCCCAGTTGGCCCAGTGGCACTCTACCTCAGGTGGTGTTCCCTGGCTACAATTTGAAACAATCAATTCGCCCCTTCTTTTTACCAGGCCTCGTATGGCAAACCAACCTGAAACCTAGTGAAGTAGGTCCCTTGAATAAGGTAGTAGGGCAATCTTTACAGATTTGGTCATTGTACCGAACCAAATTTAAACTTAGATCTCCTTCCCCTCCTCAAACTTCTTTCCTCGGTAACAAGAGCTTCCCCTTAGCCTTTCACTCCCCTGCAACATTCACATGGTGGATACATCAGTCGTTAGTCACCCTGAAATCGCTCACAAACCGCCTAGGCTTCCTCCCCTTTGATGACCTACAATCCCGTTTCCAGATACCTAGAGAAGAATTCTATAAATATTTGCAAATCAGACATTTCTTCCAGACCCTCTACAAACATGCAGTCACCACTTCCCCTAATTTCTACGAACAACTCTGCCTAACACAATCCAGGGATAGGGGTACATTATCCTTAGTTTATAAAAACATACTAGACCTGGACCTGCCTGAAAAGTCCACGGCCATGCTCAGATGGGAGTCAGACCTAGGCACCGTCTTCACGAACGAAGACTGGTCAGACATGTTGACTAACTTGCACAAATGCTCGAAGTCTATTGCAGTTAAGGAAACAATTCTCAAAGTTCACTCCAGATGGTACCTTACCCCTGACAAAGTCCACAAATATTATCCTACAGTGCCTGAGACTTGCTTTAGGGGCTGCCAGGAAGTGGGCACTGTGCTGCACCCCTTCTGGAGTTGTCCTCGCCCACGCAATATCTGGAACCAAGCCTCCATTAAAGTGAAAGCCCTCTCAGGCTCTAATGCTACATTGACAGCACCTATATGCCTTTCATTCCCCCATCCCAGATATCCCCCCTCCCACCCGTAACCTCATCAACACACTGTTTTGTGCAATCCAGTGGACCATAGCCCTCAACTGGAAATCTCAGTCGATCCCTTGGGCCCAAGTCCTACAAAGAATGGAAGCCATCCGCCTTATGGAAAGACTGTTCTATTCCGTAATGGATACCATGCACATATACGACAAGAAATGGTCGGACTGGCTTTAAGATCAACTACTAGTTTTACCAGACCCTACCACCTCCGCAATAAATGTGTACTACACTCATGCGGGTAACTTGAGCACTTATGCCACTTTCCTCCCGCGTAGATATATAGTCCCTAAATTACTAAGTTTTCTTGGTAGTAATAATAATGTCTTATTTCATGACTACAGTTATAGTTTTGTATGTTAATATTACTTGAATAGCTGTTTTTGACAAATGCCTAGATGAGAAACTCTAACTCTTAGGAGCAATTGATAGACAGTGTCTCCCAACTGGATGTCCCCATCCCTACACAGAGCACTTTTTACTGCCAAGTTGGAAATATGTGCAGCTGTAATAGAATACAATATAGCGATAAGTTTTACATTTTCTGAAGTTTCTACATGCTTGATTGTATACGTTCTTATGTATCTGTCTTTGCACTTCTCATCAATAAAAACGTTTGTATTAAAAAAAAAACTTAATTCAGCTTCTCCCCAGCACTTCTAGTAAGACAGATCACATTGAACTTCTTGGGAAATGATAGCAGTCAGCCATGACACTTTATTAGGAGAAACATCTAAAATACTTAAAACAGGTATGCTGTGTGAATGGGAACACATAAAAAAACATATAGTGGAGTTTTCTCAATCGTAACTGCAAAAGTGGAAATATGCTTTAAAACTATCATTAACAAGAAAAAAAAAGGACAAAACATAACCCATTAAGGGGTAGCTGGGCATTTATTCTTAACCACTTCAATACTGGGCACTTATACACCTTCCTGCCCAGGACAATTTTGAGCTATCTGCGCTTTCGCACTTTGAATGACAATTGATCGGTCATGCTACACTGTACCCAAACTAAATTTTTTATAATTTTGTTCCCACAAATAGAGCTTTATTTTGGTGGTATTTGATCATCTCTGTGTTTTTATTTTTTGCTAAACAAATAAAAAAATAAAGTTTTAAAAAAAATAAAAGTTTTGGTTTTGTTTCTGTTATAAAATTTTGTAAATAAGTAACTTTTCTTTTTCACTAATGGGCATTGATAAGGCGGCACTGACGGGCACTGATAAGGCGGCACTGATGAGGTGGCACCAACGATGGGCACTCATGGGCACCACTGATGGGCACTGATATGCACCACTGATGGGCACTGATATGCAGCACTGATGGGCATTGACAGGCGGCACTTGTGGGCACTCATGGGTGGCACAGGTGGGCACTGGTGGGCACTGGTGGGCACTGGTGGGCATTTATGGGCAATGATAGGCGACACTGATGGGCACTGAAAGGATGAAAAGATGGGTACTTATGGGTGGCACTGATAGGCGGCACTGCTGGGCACTGATGGGCATTGATACATGGCACTGATGGGTACTGATACACGGCACTGATATGAGGCACTGATGGGCATCCCTGGTGGCACTGGCAGTGGTAGGCATTGTCAGTGGGCACTGATTGGCAGCTGCCTGGGCATTGATTGGCAGCTGCCTTGGCACAGATGAGCACTTCCCTGGTGGTCCAGTGTGGTGGCATCCCTGGTAGTCCTGGGCGGAATTATGGTGGTCCTGGGCGGGATCCAGGGGGGGGGGCTGCGCTGATAAACAATCAGCGCAGACCCCCCCCTGTCAGGAGAGCCGCCGAACGGCTCTCCTCTACTCGCGTCTGTCAGACGCGAGTGAGGAAAAGCCGATCACCGGCTCTTCCTATTTACACTGTGATCAGCCGTGATTGGACATGGCTGATCACATGGTAAAGAGTCTCCGTCAGAGACTCTTTACCTAGATCAGTGTTGCGGGGTGTCAGACTGACACACCACAACAATGATCGCCGCGATGCGCGCCCCCGGGGGTGCGCATCGGCTTAATATCCTGAAGACGTCATATGACGCCCAGTCAGAATTTTGAATTCACTTTGCCGCCGTCATTCTGCTATATGGCAGGCGGCAAGTGGTTAAAGAAGTATTCATGAACTGCTGATTTGGTTCAAATCATTAATGTATGACTTGCATGTGTATTTATGTTTTTTTACGTGTTTTTTTTTGTAAGCAATATTATGGAGGACTGTGACATTAAAAGCCTCCAGGTAAAGTTTCCAGACTTCTGAAAACAGCAATATGTTTTCATTGTTCTGCACTGATAAAAGGGGAAAGCCCTGGGCTTACTGAGTAGATAAGTCCAAGAACTTACTGTCACTTTAAGGCCTTGGGATGCTCACATGGTCATTGTCACCCCACTGCCTTAAAAAGAAAGATTTCAGGTGTGAACGATTTGTTGCTGCCTACCAGCATGACAAGGTTCTTTTTTTTTTTTTTTTTATGTATGTAAATAAATGCCTATTATTGTACTGATCGAGAGTGAATGACAGCATAGCGAGTCATCATATCACTTTCTCAGGGTCACATCATTAGGCTGGGTTTTCTATACAAATTGAAAGAGAAATTAATTCATAGCAAAGATTTTGAATTAATGTCTATATCAATGGTCTGTATAGTAAACAAACCTTATCTGGCGTTGAATAATTTTCTTTTGTCTGAAAAATATCAACAAAAACAACAAAATATGGAGGAGACATTACACTATTGTCCTTATTTTTTCAAGTGTATGGTGTTCTAATGTGTTAAAATACATTAAAGTGCTTCTAAAGGCTGAAGTTTTATTTTACCCTATTGCATTCTATGCATCGGGGTAAAAAACTTTATTTTTTGTGTGCAGCTGCCCAACCCCCCGTCCCCGCCTTCCCTTATGCTTTTCTGATCCCAATGTGGATCCAGCTTTGTGTCTGGTTTCTGTGGTAGTGAGCCCTTGTAGAACTTGGGATTCCCCAGGGCACAGAGTCAAAGCCCCAGCCTGATTCTTCACCAGGGCCCCTGGTGGTGTGGATGGTTTTGCAGCAAGTTGGAACCTGGCCCCCCGGTAAGTTCAGTTGATAATGCGGAGAGCAGTCGCAAATGCACAGTACAGATGACAGAAGACAGAAGATGGTCTGGGAAACAAGTTGAGGTCAAAGCAGGTGGCAGGCAAGAAAAAAAGATAGACAAAGCCAGGGTCGGTATATGGGAAGTCAGACATAGAATACAGAAAATACTAGGCAAACAGGAGCTCAGAGAACTAGAAAGTTGCTCAGGCAAAGCGGGCTGCAATGAACATGTCTTATAAAGGGAAGCACTCTGAGATGCAGGCCGGGAAGTGATGGAAGGGAAAGGAATATAAATGCACAATGGAGCAGGTGACACCCATAGGTGAAGCTAGAGACCAGTAGCACATGTGAATGGAATCATAGGTCTTAGCCAAACCACTGCAGCAAGGAAGTAAGAATTTCACAGGCAGGAAACTACAGGCTAAACCATTACACGCTGTTATCAATAGCAGCATAACTGCTCTCTCTATCTTTCTTCTCCACGGCTCAGAGACAGCAGTGGGAGCCAATGGCTCTTGTTGCTGCCAACTACAGCCTGTGAGGAGGGTGCAGGGGTGGGGCAGAGCTGCACTGTGTGTGTCATTGGACACACAGTGCGTGGCTCGGGATTGAGCCTACATGAGTGTCCCCAGAAGCGGCTTGCTATGGAGGCACTCAGGGGGGCGTGGGTGGGAGGGGGGTCAGGAGCACCAGCGGGGGACCCAAAAAGAGAAGGATTGGGGCTGCTCTGTGCAAAACAAAAATTCATTTACCATCACTTTAACAGTAAAATACAAGGTGCTAATTATATTTAAATTTTCACATCAATTGTCCAATCCTAAAACATAAACAAAGGAGGTCCAGAAACCAATTGAAATGCTTTAAAGTATAATTTATAACAATCTATAGCACTTTACACCTCAAATTTTCCTTTCCAAACTAAATTCTAAGCATTTTGCCAAAACTGAAAAATCTGGTTAAATTTGTGGGAATTTCAACAAAATGTTGGTAATGTGAAATAGGGCAGACTTATTTAAAAGTACATCTGTCAATAACATTTAGAAACTAAAATGACACTAGTATAGTAGTGAATGTTTTTATCAGCCACCTAATTGGCTGATGTAAGATATCATAGTGGGATTCTTACCACCTATCCCAGCTTTCTAAATTCTATCTTTATTGTATACCCAGTGTAAAACATTTCATAATGATCAGCATTGAGCTACACAACACTATATAACCCTTTAGTGATTAATATCTTTTTGTGGGTTCTCATATTTGTTACATGCAAAATACTTTACTCAGTAAAAGGGTGTGGTTGACACACTGTTGCATAAACTATGGTGTGTAAACTAGAGGCTAGTTTAATACATGGATCCAGCTTTATTCCATTACACAAACCCAACAGCTTAAAGTACATGCTTTTCTCATACCAATGCTTTTATGGAAAATGTGTGCTTTGTCATAGCATATGCTTTGCATAAGCCTACTTAAAGTGGAATGTCATCCTAAAATTGAAGTTCTGCTCTTCTATTTTTGGCACTTTTTTTTGGAGGGGGGGTGGGACAGATACCTGTTTTGACAGGTACCCGGTCCCACTCCCAGTTGGACTGCCACAGCAGATCTCCCGGAAGTTCTGCCCCCCCTCCCGTAAATTGTGGAACACATCACAGGTCCCAAAAGGTCACGAGACCATTCACAAAATGCTTACGCATGCACAGTGGGCAGCCGGCTGTGAAACCGCATGGAGTCATAGCTGGCTGCTTACAGTAAACATGCTGGTGCTAAGGGCCCAAAGACTGGAAAATTACCGGTTCAGGTGAGGACAGTGCTGGACCCCTGGACAGGTGAGTCTTCTTTGATTAGAAGTCAGCAGCTACAGTGTTTTTCTTTTCCAAACAGGGCAAAGAACCATTATAGCTGTAGCTCAGAATTTTTTCAGGACCATAGCCAGTGTCTCTAGCCTTCCAGCTGTGTTTCAGTACCTTGGACAGTGCCTCCTTCTAGCAATTATGTTTTAGAATCCTGGAGAGTGTCACCCATAACCTAGGTTTAATTTGTACATTGGACAATCTCCTGTACAACCATTGATTTTCAGCACCTTGGACAGTTTTCCCTATTATCCAGCTGTTCTCTGTATTTTTGTTACAAGTTTTTTTTATTTGTTTTCCAGGAGTCTCAAAAAACTCAAAATTACACATTTTATGGTTATAGTTAGAAAAATACATTCCCTTTGGTAACAAGCATTTTTGTCATGAAGCAATAAAGGACTATTGGTCATGCAATTTCTCCTTTTGGCCACAAGATGGAGATAGGGAGATATTGACTTGTCCATCCAGAAAACTGAGAGAACACTGGGAAAAGGGGGAGTTCCAGGAAGGGCTGAGGTGATTTAAGAGGAAGAGAGGGAGAGAGAGTCTAGGAGCCCAGAAAAAAAGGTCTCTGACAGGACAGTGCAGAGACAGAATGAGGTGAGAACAACTGTGCCCAAGATTGTCAGTCAGAGAAAGAGAGTGCCTGAGTCGGAAGAAAACCCCCAACTATTTGGGGGATCTCCTGAGACTGCAGAGAGTTATCGGAGCCATTGTGGCAAGAGGGCGAGGTGTGGGGTGTCATCTACAGAGTCCAGAGATCCAGAGACGGAGGCCATGCCATTGGAAACTACTACCATGTGAGAAAGCAGTTATGGGGCCAGAAAACGTGCTGCCTGCCAGAGTACTGCCTGCCCTAAGCGAGTGGGCGCCTGATCGGAGGGCAACTAACAGTGTTACTGGGACTGGTGAGCGGGCCTCGTGGCCACTACTTGTCACCACTGATAGGGAATAAAGCCACCAGGAGGCACTTAACCAGTGACCCCATAGCTCTAATACTGCCTGCAGGCCTTGCTGATGTCCACAACGTGTGCCCACGAGCTCCAACGAAACATAGGACTAAGGACTGCCCCTAGTTGTAACTACCTTGAAGCTCTATCTGATGACCAGTTAAGGCAGTGTCCTGCCCCTGTCTATTCATATGAGTGCACTTAGAACTAGTACAGGGGGTCCCCGACTTACGAACACCCGACCTACGAACAACCCCTACTTACGAATGGGGTGCTGCGGGGACCCTCCGCCATTTTTCGGTGGTTTTCGCCGTCTTTCGGCCGTTCTGCGCATGCGCGGCCATACGGAGCGCCGGAAAATGCCGGAAATGTCCGTAATTTGCCGCGCATGCGCAGAACGGCAACAGACGGAACATCGGAAATGTCCGGAAATCTCCGTATTTGTCGGTCTGCGCATGCGTGCCGACTTACGAACATTTCCGACTTCCGTACACGGGCCAGTCCCTAACGAGTTCGTAACTCGGGGACCCCCTGTATAGAGCTGCTATCCTTCTGAACGCATTTAAAGTTATTATATATTGCTTTTAGCTAATGATATAGAAGTGTACTGTTTTTTTTTTTTCTTCTTCTCCTTTCCAATTTTCTACTGAGGTATAGTTATTTTGCCCTGTTTAGCAGCCTGTGTCTGATTTTTGACTGCTCTGTTTTTTCATTCTGTTGAAATTGACATTTGTGTTAATAGATTAAGCAAGTTATACCCAACCTGGTGTGTGGGTTTTTCTACTAGCAATGCTGGTGAAGGGTATTTTACATTTGTGGTGTCACTTGTGCTTGCAGAAGGTGTGTCAGAGGAGCTGAGATTGTTCTTGGAGTCGAGGCATGGAATAGAAACCCAAAATTACCAAGCGGCTCCTTGGGGGTAGCGCTACACGTGGGGGATCTCGTCTGGGAACCTCTTTTCTACTAACAAAGCTCCAAGATATTGCCCCAGAGAGTGTCAAGATAGACCATGCCGCTGCAACCCAGTGGTGTGAGGAGGAAAATGGCCAACAGAAGTTAAGTGTTGTAATCGACATACCTGGCATGGCATGGCATGGACTGAGGAAAAGATCAGGCAAGCTGTGAAGACACTAGTCCCAGATCAGAAGGTGTGGGTGATGGACGTCAAGCCCAATCAAGATAACTCCCACACTTATGCCCTATTAGAGTGGAGAAAAGGGATCCCCACTTGTTTCCAAAGGGAGAGGTTACAGTTGACTGGCAATGTCGAAGCTCGTCTAATCCATCTCAATGTGCCCAACATGAGTCCAGAAAGCTCAAGCCAGAGGAAGCCACCTTACCTGCACCAGTAGCGATGATTGTGCCGGAGTTCATTTCAGCCCTGGGAGATTTTGTGATGAAATCTCAGAAGGACATCCCAACATACATTGGGACCAGGTATCAGAAACTAAGAACATTTTAGTGTACAGCCAGTGCCCAATGGGGAAGAGGAGTATGAAACCTGGATGGATGCAGGCCCTGGGAGAATGGGATGTTCCAGAAGCCCAAAATAACTAGTGCATCAGTGAGAGCTTGATAGGAGCTGCTGCAGAAGCTATCAGAAATCTCAAGTTCAGTCAAACTCACTGCACAGCCTATGACTACCTCACCATGTTGCAGGAAAAGTTCAAACTAACAGAGAAGGCTGTAGACTTGATTCACCAATTTGAGCATGCTCTCCAATTCTAGGGTGAGCATCTGTCCGAGTATATCCGGCTATTAAACAAAATGCTAAACCAAATTGTATTAAAGAAGGGAATGGAACCTTCAGTCATAGATCAAGCTAGAATGCAGCAGATCCTGAGAGGTTCTCTACGCTCTGATCCAGTCTGGATCCAGCTAAAGACTTCAGCCGATGTCATGTCATTAAAGTATCCTGAACTCATTAGGGTAGTGAGGGAGTAAGAGGCTATATTTGAGGGCAAGAAAACTGCAACCAGGCCAGCATCAGCGTCTCTTGCTGATGTCGGGTCAGTGGGGGACTGGGGGCCCAATTCGGAGATAGCCACTCTGAAATCCCAGATGTCACAGATGATGGAAATGTTGAATCTGTTAGCAGCCAAAATCACCACATTGGCTGGACCCAAGAGTACTTTTTACTGGCCAATCTCCAACTCCTACCATTGCCTCTACCACAAAACTAGTAAATCAAGGTGTTTGTTTCAACTGCGGAGGAATGAGACATTACCACATGATTGTTCAAGTCCATCTAAGTCTAAAAGCCAATGCCAGAAACCAGCAGGAAACTTCAGAGGGCCCCAGTAAAGGAGCCAACTGGGTGCCCATCCTCAGCAGTTAGCTCCAAAGTTAAAAACGCAAAGAAACCACAGTGGAAGCCCAAACCTTTTCAGAGGGCTCCCATTGCTGTTTCTGAGCGACCAGACAACCCACTTCCATCGACCTTGGGTGACCTACTTCAGAAGGTCAGTACACACCAGCCCTCCAGTGCCCCACTGAGATGCAAACAAAACCGGAAGAGCATCAAGAAAGGGGCACAAATACAGATAACAGGACAAACTAGCCCCACTACTCCTGGTAAATTTCCTGACAAACTAGTGGGACCTTCTCCCATTGTGTCAATCCAAGTAAGAGGCATCTATACAAAGGCACATCTGGACACGGGGGCACAAGTGACCCTGCTATATCAAAACTTTTATGACAGGCACCTCAAACACTTACCCCTGCAGAAATTGGAGGAACTAGAATTTTCCATATGATGGACGCTTACCGGTCAAGTTGACTTTTGACCCACCACTGTGGTGGGACAAACAAAAACATTTGATACCCTGTATGTCCTTACCCATCAGGAGTCAATAAGAGTTCTCTGATAATAGGAACTAAAGTAGTACGACAGGATGCCTCAGGGTCTGTCTGGCGCTCCAGTAACATTTCAGAGATTGGTAGAAAAGACAGTAGGAGACATGAACCTGATCGAAGTGCTGGTATACCTAGACAATACCATCATCTTCGGCAAAAGCCTTGAAGAGCATGAAGAGTATATGGAGAAAGTCCTGAAGAGACTCGCTGAGGGGTTGAAGCTGTCCTTGAAAAAATGGCAGTTTTACTAGCCTACAGTTAATTACCTCTATCACGTTGTCTCCGCTGAAGGAATAGCTACTGACCCCCCAGAAGCTGGAAGCTGTCACCTTTTGGCCAAGGCCTACCAATGTGACTGAGCTCAGGTCGGTCCTGGGATTTTGCTCATAACATAGGGTCATCAAAGGATTTGCTAAAATAGCTTGGCTCCTTACTGAGTTGTTGAAGAATGAGGATGATGATGAGCCCAATTCAACAAAACCCGCCAAGCAAATCAGAGGACCCAGGAAGCCTTGAGAGTCATGTGAGCAAGCTTTCAGTCAATTGAAGTCAAATTTAACGACTGCTCCTGTCCTAGCCTATGCTGATCCAACCAAACAGTATGAACTGCATGTCAATGGCAGCTGAGATGGGCTAGGCGGGTACTGTATCAGGAACTCGATGGACACCTGCGGCCTATTGCTTATGTGAGCTGAAGTCTTGCACCTGCTGAAAAGAACTACCCTACTCACAAATTGGAATTCTTGACTCTGAAGTGGGCAATGGTGCTGACTTCATAGTCAAGACCGATAACCCCCTCACATATATTCTTACCACCGCCAAGCTGGTAACCACTGGGCAGAGGTGGTTGGCCACCCTGTCAGGATTCCATTTCAGCTTAAATTATCACCCAGGTGTTGGGAACCGGAATGCTGATGCCCTATCGAGGAGACCCTATGATGCAGGGGCTTCCTCTAAAGAGTGGACTCAACTGACACCAGAAGGGATACAAGCCTTGTGTCAGGGAGAGGAACATCAGGTCAGAGGAACAACTGGGGCGGAGTCTGTGGCAGGTGTCTCCAAATACTACTGTGATCTTTTCAAAGTCAAAGATGACGGCCTACCTAAGCTTTCAGACAGGGACTTAAGAAAGGACCAGATGGAAGATCCCATCTGTAGTTTAACATAGAAGGCCCTGGCGGGCCAACACCCAGATCTACTGCTAACGCACTCACCAAAAGAAGCACGACTAGTACACAAGGAATGCGATCAACTGCAGTTACACAAATGGCTGGTCTACCGTAGGACCCCCCTGGATGATTCTGAAGATAATTGGCAGTTGTTCCTGCTGAGAAAGCATAGAGAGTCTGTACTGACTGCCTTACATGACAACCATGGTCACTTAGGGCCTGAAAGAATGTTCAAACTGGTGCGAGACCATTTCCATTGGCCCTGTATGTGGGCTGAAGTTGAGGGATGCTGCCATTCCTGCATACAGTGTTTACAGAGGAAGACTTTACCCAACAGAGCTGCCCTAATGTGCCATCTTAAAAGTCAAGGACCAATAGCATTGGTGTGCATTGATTTTCTGTTTCTGGAGCCTGACTCGAGTGGACAGGGAAATGTCCTGGTGGTAACTAACCACTTCACCTGGTATGCCCAGGCATTCCCAACTAAAGACCAGCAAGCATCCACGTGGCCAAAGTTCTGGTAGAAAAGTTCTTTGTCCATTACGGCCCACATCAACGTATTCACTCTGGCCAGGGGAGGGATTTGAGAGTAGACTCATCAAGAGACTCTTAGACCTTTTGGCTATTTAGAAATCAAGAACAACTCCCTACCACCCTCAAGGGGACCCTCAGCAGGAAACGTTTAATCACACCCTCTTAGATATGCTTGGGACTCTTACAGAGCAGAAGCAGCATTGGAATAGGCATATTGCAGCCATTGTATATGCCTACAATAGCACTGAAAATTATGCCACAGGCTACTTATCATACAGGCTGATGTTTGGAAGGGAAGCTCGACTGCCAGTTGACTTAGCATTTGGTACATTCCTGGACCATACTTCAATGATGTCCCACAGAGGATATGTGGACCGTTTGCGAAAGAGTCTAAAAGCAGCATATGAGAAAGCTCAGGCTGGATAGTGTAAAACCTCTTAATGGTTGCATTTAATACAAAGTATTGCAATTACATGTATCCATAGTAAAAACAGCATTGCATGGTAAAAAAAGAAGGCGGCCGCCACAGAGCATCCAAAACATGTAAAATGCGTGATAGCAGGAACATGCAGCTCAGCTGACCAGTTTCGTAGACAAAAGGACTTCTTCCACGGGGATTGGATAACCTTATCCACAGTTGAATCATGGAGTTTGCCATTTGATCAGTATGGTCCATTTGAGAGTGATTTTTGTTGGACTGTTTATTTTATTTATAATTTTTAGTGAGAGCAATAATTTGAGTGCCAGACCGTCTTTTTAACTTTAAATCTGTAAACTGTAAAGACTGTTAAAGTGTCAAAATGCTATAATCCACTGAGATAGTTGCAGCATGTTTGCTTCAGCTGTCACTCTGCTTCTGTGCAGGGCACATGGATTGTTGTATATAGAATCCACGATTGCCTGTCATATTATTTACATGCATGGGAATCATGTGGATTGGTTCATGATTATCAGAGTGAGATCAGTGCTGTTAGTAATATTGTCAGTGTCATTAATATTATAAGTAGTATTAGTAGTAGTAGTAGTAGTAGTAGTAGTAGTAGTAGTATTTTCCTATTATTTTAATAATCGAATAAAACTTTAGTTTTTTGTTACATATGGATTGTACTGTTGTTTTGAAGAAATATACCCTTCAATTCCATTATTCACAGATATCTCCCAAATACTAAAGAAAAACACCAATCTTGGCATGGCAATCATAAATACAATTTACTTTAAGTGTTTTTCTGTACATGGCTCCCTAGGAGTAAAAGAATGAAGGCAGCTTATGGTAAGGAGGCGTTTGAGGGGTGCTGAACCCTCTAAGACAAATAATGAATATGTCCTGAACTACGTACCATTCAGATCCAACAAGGAATGTTGCTACGTGACAAAAATAGTCTTGTGTGAGAGAGCCAATTTTCAACGTAGCAAAACCTGTGGCACCACAGAGCGAGTAGCTTCAAGGAGGGAGAGTGGGAGGACTATTAATAGCATGGTTTTGTTAAAACAAAATAAATGTATGTTCAAGTCCATAATTGTACTGTTTGATTCATTCTCTTAATCTGCTCACTCCATTAATCTCTCCATAAACTGTGTTAGCTACATATGAACTATCTCGCTGCCAAAAGAGTAAAAAAAAAGCAAGGTACAGTGTAATTTTAGAAATGCATTACATGTCGTTAGAAAAAGATTATACAAATGAAAATAGCCATGATCTCTGTTACTATGTTCAAAACGACTGGGTGGCAGCTGCGTCACAGAGTCACTGTATAATGTACATTAGCATGAGAGTGGACTGGCTGGAGATATGTTTAATGGGCTATTGTTATTGATTAATGCTATAGATTACATTGGAAAAATATATGCACATGCATTTGAATAATTCTGCTAAGCCATTAGCTTTAATTTATTGGGCAGGTTAAGATCGTTGTCTGCTTTCATGACTTTTTAGAAACATGAATACAATGGTAATAGTGTGCACCTGAATAAATTATATTATTTTTATTACAATTATGATGCTGGGCAATGCAGTTAAATACATAGACAAGTGAATGTACACACAAATAAAATATACATGAACTAGCCATGCAAATCATTAGATTAGTGGAGGGGATAATAAAGTTGCTTTGTGGATACAATTACACTGAGGGTTATAAATGTGCTAACTTGGGATATTTTGTTAAAGCCCAGCCAGCCATGATTATGCCGCTCATCTCTGTTTGCAGTAATGAATAAACAAAGATGAGCAGATTTTTTAAAATACATTTTGCCCATAATTTATACGCATGTAAGTAAGGTTGGGTCTCAGTAGCATATTCCCCAACTCCCTAATTGTCAGTGAGTTGATTTACTGTAGAAGTATAGACTGTTCACTTTGCAAAGTGTATGGTAACACTGAACTCCAGGCAACCAGAAAATTGTGCAGATGAAATACATATTGAGGAGATGTTTTACCTGCAAAAGGATTTGTGTTTCTTTCCATCCAGTCCTGAGATTTACAGAGCTCAGCCACATAACAAAGTAGTGTAGGGACACTGACATAAATGAAGCATAAAAAAAACTTAAACACATGAATGATTGTTTGTTTGTCATGGTAAGTGCAGTAAAGGTATAAAAAATAAAAAACTTCTTTAACCGCTTCCCAACCACCCCACGGAAATTTACTGCTGCAGGACAGCCACTCTGCACTATATCACATATCTGGTATATGATCAGCACTTCTGGGTAGGGCGTGTGCAAGCCCTGCCCCGGCTGGGCTGTTATACGTTACAGCACAAGCCAATCCTGGCAAATGATTGATCACCAGGACCCACTGATTGGCCCAGTGATTCACATAAAGCCCCATACACACGCGCGGACAATCCGTGGACCAGGTCCGTCGGACCATGTCCGTCATACTTTGTCTGATGTTGGTTTTGCGTACACACGATCGGACAAAGTTGTCGGAAAATCCGATCATTCTGAACGTGGTGACGTTTGTTGCCTACGACGGGACTACGTAGAGGCTAGTAGCCAATAGCTTTGGTCTTGTAATGTGATCTGAGCATGCGTAGCACTTTGTCCGGTCGGACAAGCGTACACACGCTCGGATTTGGTGTGATCGGACCGGGTTGAAGGGAAATCTTTCCAGCAGGAGATAAGACTTTGTCCGACGGACAAACCGACGAACACTGTCCGATGGTGCATACACACGGTCTGATTTTTCAACAACCTTGTCCGATCGGACCAAATTGATGAAAAAGTCCGACCGTGTGTATGGGGCTTAAGAGGGCTCTGTACTGGTAAACAACACAGAGCTCTCTAAACTGACAACCAAACTTGCTGTAAGGCAGGGAAAAAACAACAAGATTTCATAGTAAAAGCAGCACATATCACACACATTACACATTGTTAGACACACAGTTAACACCCCTAGATGTTAACCCTTTCCCAGACAGTGTCATTAGTACAGTGATAGTGTAAAGTATTAGAACTGATCACTGTATTAGTGTCACTATTGCTATCAGTGTCAGTTAGTCAGTTAGTGTACCCCCCAGCAAGCAGCAGATTGTATAATATTGCCCACCACACTATTCCAGTCCCACTATAAGTCACTGATCGCCGCTATTACTAGTATAAAATAAATACATTCAAAATCCAGTGTGTGTGTGTGTATATATATATATATATATATATATATATATATATATATATATATATATATATATATATATTACTGTATACCATAGTTTGAAGATGCTATAAAACTTTCACGCAAACCAAATATACATTTATTGGATTATTTTTACCTGATGCGTTTACTTTCTCTTTGTTTCCCTGCAAAGGTAAAGCATAATGGACTACTATGCATCTCATAGTAGCCCATTATGTGTCACTTACCTGACACAGGAGCCAGCGATGTCACCGCTGTCCGCTGTAGCACAAAGCGTCCATCTTCCCTCCGGGTATCGCTATGAGTGGCCGGAGCAGCAATGACGTCACTCTGGTGCATGCGCACGGGAGCCGTAAGTGACGGCATGTTTGCCTTCACTTGTGGCGCGCCCTATTTTTGTAAAATATCTCCTTAACCGTGTTGGTTAAGGAGATATTTCTTGGACCTACAGGTAAGTCTTAATCTAGGCTTACCTGTTGGTCAAAGTGGTCTGTAAGGGTTTACAACCACTTTAATATACTAAAGAACCCATCACCCATATGTACAGTACCTCCCTCCTATCCCCATTAAAAGGTGGGCACATTCTTCTAATTAATCTGTGGGTGAAAGAGCAACACTCATATACCGTACACTTGCTATAAAGACTATATGATAACATAATATAAATAGGAACTCACCATATACACCAAAAAAAAAAATTTCAATGTCCCTGATTGCAGAATAAACAATGCAGGTGGCAAACAAACAATAAGAACAGCTAGCCTTGAGCATACATAGCAGGACAGCAAAGTATCAAATTAAAAGATAAGAGAAGTTAATCTGGAGCATATATGGCAAGGCATCAAAGGGCAATGGTTCCCAAAAAGACAAAAAGAGCTAATGGTGTCTATTTATAAAAAAAATCACTGTTCGAGCATCTCAAGCTTTTGCACATTCATGATTAATCTCATATTGTGTCTAATATGTTTATTTTCTATGATCACAAACTCCATCTAGAATCCAAAAGGCAATTTCTTGATTGAAGTATTTCTAGATGGAGATGATGATCACAGGAAATAGAAATATTAGACACAATACAGCAATTATTTGTGACAGCTGTGCGAATTCTTGAAACATTAGCCCAGTATTTTTTTTTTTTTAATAAATAGACCCCATGGTGATACAGCAAAGCATCAAAGAGCAGAATGTGGAATAACAACCCAGCAAGTCAAATACAGATGCAACTGTAGACATCTACAGGGATGGAGAGGGTTGTGAGGTGAGGGAAGGTAACTAACTAAACAATGTTTATGAAAAACTATAAAAAAAGATATAATAGGGTCATTGCACTAAGCTGTATGAGTTGTTGCCAAGTTCATTATTTTGTCTCATGGTCATTTCTTCATTAGACCATGCAAATATCTCATAAATAGGAATGAGTGATTCATGCAAAAAAAAAAAAAAAAGTCTAATGTAACTAAAGGACTTTGTCTAAAGCCCCATACACACGCGCGGATTATCCGTGGACCAGGTCCCTCATATCATGTCCGTCGTACTTTGTCCGATGTTGGTGTTGCATACACACGGTCGGACAAAGTTGTCGGAAAATCCGATCATTCTGAACGTGGTGACGTTTCTTGCCTACGACGGGACTACGTAGAGGCTAGTAGCCAATAGCTTTGGTCTTGTAATGTGATCTGAGCATGCGTAGCACTTTGTCCGTCAGGAATTCGATACACACGATCGGATTTGGTGTGATCGGACTTTGTTGTCGAAAAATCTATCCAGCAGGAGATAGGACTTTGTCCGTCGGACAATCCGACGTACACTGTCCGATGGTGCCTACACACGGTCGGATTTTCCGACAACATTGTCCGATAGGACAGAATCCATGGGAAAATCCGACCGTGTGTATGGGGCTTTAGGTGTTGGTGTGTTTTATTTTGTTTGTTTTTTTTTTTTATTATTTCAAATATGTTTATTGAAATTGTGTTTAAAGGCAGAAGAGACAAAACAAAAGTGCTTATCAACAATGCATCAGTATCAGTAATGATGACAGGTACAGTATACTTCTGAACAAAAGTCTAGCATACAGAAAAACTATATTCCCAGTTTTATAAGGTGAAATATAAAACTCAGTACATATTGATTAATCCTTAACAAACATAGTGTATCAGAAACATTAGAAAAATATAAAGTTCCCTATCTTAGCTAGAGGCTTGGATGTTTATCCCTGATCAAATAGATATGTAAAGTGGCTAAACCTTAAGCAGATAAAGTGCAGTAATAGGAGAAGGAACAATATAAATAGAGGCTATCCACATATCCCCATTACACAGTAGAGGCAAATAGCCAAACTTCAATTTACCAAGAGAGTTGGAGAGATCAGCATTAGGGTACCATTTTGAATAACAGAAGGAGGACATTAGCATTGTTAGTTTGGGCGGTGAAAGGGTCTTTTTAATGAAAGATCATTATCTCCAGAAGAAGTGTTTGGCAGTGGTGTCATTGTGTAGCTCTGCATCTAATTTCTCTTTGTAGATCCGATTTGTAAGGTCCCTGTTGATCATATTAACCATGGGTGCAAATGAGGTTGTCCAAACCTTCAATATTGTCCTGCGAGCAGCAAGAAGGCATAAGTGCATTCATGGCGACACTACCAGTGTGCGACCTTCCGAGGTTGTAGAGGCCACTGTATCACAGCTGAAGAGAAATAAGAGAGGGAGTTTAGGTAGTCATGTCTTTGTAATGGTTTGGACATATTGCAGCACCTGGTCCCATTAATTAGATATTGTGCAGTCCCAAAAGTAATGCAGTAGGGAGGGCCGGGATTGCCCACAGTGGGGGCAGGTAACCGCCTGGGTGTCTCTTTTAATAGGTAGGTAAGAAATAAAAGCTCTATGCATTTGTTTGAACTGAGATTCTTTCCAAGATTCATTGATCATGAGTTTGTGAATTTCTTGATACCCTTCCAGAATCTTAAGGTCAAGGTCAGGCTCTGTGAAATCCTTAGTCCAATAGTAATGTATGCCATCAAGAATGAAGAGTTATGGTTAGCTGTTTGTAGAATTCTGAAATAGATCTTTCGGCATCCAGTCAATTAGAGAGGGTTTGCAAAGTTTAGACCTGTCTGGACAATGTGATGAAGATATTATTTGATGGTAGTACAGAAGGTGAGCTGCTGGTAGGTGAAATTCAGCAGCTACTTCATGGAAAGGCTTTGGCACAGGGGGATTATTGGTAAACAAAGAGGCTACTTGTAGTAACCCTTCAGTACACCACACTGCAAATGCCACATAGTCCCGACTTTGAGGGAACATAGAGTTGTCATGGATTGTCAGGTACTGAGAAACATGAGGGAGAACTGTAGTTTTTTTTCAAAATCTCTGGCCATGCTAACACTCTGTCCCGTAGTAAGATATTCTGTTGAAGGTGTGATAGGAGAGAGCAGAGCTTGCTGTGTAAAATGGCTAAGAGGCCATAATGATGAACCATTGCTGCCTCCAACATATACAGTTTGTGTACATGGAGAATTGTGATAACCAGTCTAAAGCATATCTTAGGATACACGCTAGATTATAAACTCTAATATCAGGGAAGCCATCGCTCTTTGGGAGATATAATTTAGTTTATGCAATTTTAGGCTTCTTTCAACACCATAAAATGGCTCTATTGAGCATTTGAACGTCTTTGTGTTTAAAAAGAATAGGTATAGACTGTAATGGATACAGCAACCAAGGAAAACTAATCATTTTTATTAAATGGCATCTGCCAAAGAATGATAGTAGCAAGGCTGTCCAAGCCTCTAGCTCCTTCACAATTTTCATAATCAAGGGGGGATAGTTTAAAGAATATATGGAGGAAGGCTCTTTCCATACCCTAATACCCAGAAAAATGATATGTGTTTTTTGCAATGCCAAATGGGGAACAAGAAATCCAATCACCTGAATTGACCTAATTTTTATCGAAGTTCACCTGTAAACCCGAACACCTTCAATAATTCTCTAGAATCCCCTGCAGAATGGGTAAATCCAGTTTAGGGCCTTCCAGTGTAATTATCACTATATCCGCTCCAGGGTAGGATTTAGCATATTCTAAGGCAGTGAGTAATTTGAAAATATTGGTGGGCGCAAAGCAGCCCTTGAAAAAACCCACCTGAGCGGCATGTATGAGGGAAAGAAAAATATCTGCCAAATGGGTGATAAATTGGATGATATCTTGGCATCTGTATTGAGTACAGAAATGGGACGATACAACCTAGGTAGCAAAGAATTTTTGCCATTTTTTGACAGTAATCTCATATACTGAATGCTTGATTCCCAGTAGGTAAATTAAGCACAACCATTCCTCATTGCATTTTACACTGAGAGAGAAGAGGGAACAGGTCACCTTGTAAAACTCCATCTATTAGGCCAAGTACACACGGATCGAAGGTCGAGAGCCCTCGGTAGATTCAACAGAAGGTGGCTGACATTTGGCCAGTATGTAATGGAGTCGGTTCGACAGAATCCAGCCAAACTAAGGCAACAACTGCTGCTGAAGGGTCATGACCAAAAAAGGTCTGCTGATTGGCTCCCGATCAGTGCTCTCAGCCAATGACCGGAGTCTTCTAGCGGGGGCTGTCCCCTGTCAGAACACAAAAGAGAAGCAGGGGAGATCACTATACTAACGTTGAATTGTTAGTACAGCGACTCCTCCTGAGCTGTCTTTTTTTTTTTCATTCAGCCCTGCTGGGTTGGATGAAAAAATCTATCCATGTGTACTAGGCTTTACCTTTATCTGATTATTTAATAGCCCTAATTATTTCTTCCAAAGTGATAGGGACATTTAACTTTAATAAATCATCCTGAGACAGGGCAGGGAGTTGGAGCTGAGCTAAAAAGGATTCAGCGATGGCCTGATCTATCGGATCAAAAAAGTACAATTTCTCATAATAGGATTCTAAAATATTCAAAATTTTGTGGGGGTGAATTTTGGACAGTCCCCTGAACATCCTTCGGGGCCAAAATGTGGGTTGGTGAGTGGGGGCCTTTACATAAGCGTGCTAGAAGTTTCTCTGTGTTATTTCTGTATTTGTGAAGTTGGAGTTCAAAATATGACCTTTGGAATTATTCCTGTTGTTCTGCTTATGGGTCAAACACGCGCTTGGCCTCCTGCCAGGCTGTCCTATGGGCTAATGTAGGGGAGAAAGAGAGTCCATAGATGAGCAGCCTGAAGATTTTTTAACCACTTGCCTACCAGGTACGACCTGACCAAGCCATTTTTCAGCTTTCAGCGCTGTCGCATTTTGAATGACAATTGCGCGGTCATGCAACGCTGTACCCAAATAAAATTTTTATCATTTTTTCCCCACAAATAGAGCTTTATTTTGGTGGTATTTGATCACCTCTGCGGTTTTTATTTCTTGCGCTATAAACAAATTAAGAGGGACAAGTTTGAAAAAACGCAATATTTTTTACTTTTTATTATAATAAATATCCAATTTTTTTTTTAAAAAAAAACACATTTTTTCCTCAGTTTAGACCGATACGTATTCTTCTACATATTTTTGGTAAAAAAAATCGCAATAAGCGTCTATTGATTGGTTTGCGCAAAAGTTATAGCGTCTACAAAATAGGGGATAGATTTATAGCATTTTTATTATTATTTTTTTTTTACTAGTAATGGCGGCGATCTGCGATTTTTATCATGACTGCGACATTGCGGCGGACATATCGGACACTTTTGACACATTTTTGGGACCATTCACATTTATACAGCGATCCGTGCTATAAAAATGCATTGATTACTGTATAAATGTGACTGGCAGGGAAGGGGTTAACACTAGGGGGCACTGCAGGGGTTAATATGTTCCCTATCTTAGTGATTCTAACTGTGGGGGGAGGGGACTGACTGGGGGAGGAGACCGATCGGTGTCCCTATGTACAAGGGACACACCATCGGTCTCCTCTCCTCTGACAGGACGTGGATCTGTGTGTTTACCTGCTTGATTACCAGGCAATCGCGGGTGCCTGGGGGACATCGCGGCCACCGGGCACGCGCATCGGGTCCCCAGCTACGCGGCGGGCACGTGCGCGCGGCCTCCCGGGGCGCGCTCGTGCCCCCTAGTGGCCAAAAAGTGAGCGCCGTCATATGACGGCGGCCGCCACAATAGCTGCACCGTCCCGCCGTCATTTGACAGTGGGTGGTCAGCTACAGGTTAAGTATAGAGACTTAGGCTTTGATTTTATAAAGGAAGAAAGGCTTTACCCGCCTCCCAGAACAAATTTGGATCCTGAGCATGCTCTTTATAGTTAGATTCATAATCCCACCAGGCTGATCGTACAGCATGGAGAAAATCTTCCTTTTAACTAAGGTACGCTGGGAATCGCCATACGTTTGTTTTAGTTTGAGGGGTCAAGTCAAGCAACATCAAGGAAACAGGGCTATGATCTGAAATGACCAAATCGTGGATAGTGCTATCTGGAACACAGGGCGAAGGGAAGTTGTGCAGAAAAGGTGATCAAGTCTAGCATAAGAGTCCTGGGATGAGAATAATAAATGTGTTCCCTGTCTATCAGGTAAATCAAATGCCATACATCTACCATATTTACAGCCTCAATCATAAGAGAGAGGGGTAATGGGGTGAGCCGAATTTGCAGAGGACCTAGGCTTGACTTTTGAGTTTTCAGTCGGTTGCATCACCAAATTAAAGTCCCCCCAACTATGTGAGATTTACAGGGGTTCTGTAAAATCCAGGCAGGGGTGTCTGTGAAAAAAGTAATGCCCGGAGCACTGTATGTACTAATATGTTGGTTTTTTGAACAGTATGGGATGCTAAGCGCAAGCATAGTTTATGACTGGTGTCATCTTTGTTTACAGATTCCACATCATAGGGGAGATGTTTATGGAGTAAAAAAAGCAGTCTGACTTTGCGGCCTACACCTGGGGAACCAAAAGTGGCCTGGAGAAACTGGAGAAACTGATCAGCTTGGTGTTTCCCATCTGGAGTGGTTCAATGAAGAACAGCGGGATATGCAAGCATGAACTTGTGATGTTTGTGAAATTGAGCAGATAGGGCAAAAGCCTTTTGTTTGCGGGAGACTTCCTGTAAATAATCAGAAAGCAACAGCAACTTGTGCCCAGCAATATGCAGAGCAGGTTGGTGGCAATAGCGATGCAATATCTGGTTATCGGCATAATTCAGATACCGTACGATGATTGGGTGTGGAGGCCCGAGTATCATCCATCCAGCAAACCTGTGTGCTCGCTCCACCACACGTCGCCCCTCTATGCCCAGTTTCTCTGGAATAGTGATGGAGCACAGAGCAGTAGGGGAGCTGGAAATATAGGATTCAGGCAGTCCCACAATACGCTATAAGTTGTATATAATAATAAGTTGTTGTGATGGGATCGGTTTTCCAGGTCATCCAATTAGTTCTGGATAGATTTCTGCCACTGATCATGTAGCTGAAGAGTTTTAATGGCATGATGCAGCTCATCCTCCAGTCAAAAGATCCTCTGCTTGGATTCAGCCAGCCTCTGAGCTTGCTCCCCCAATTTTTTATGTAGCTGTGCTATCCCCAAGGATAAATCGTTTTGTCCACTGCCTTAGAAATGGTGGGAGTGTGGAGGGAAAATACCGCCTCAGCTATACAGGCATGAGAGAGCTCTAAATCATTGTGGGAAGATGCTGGAGAGGGAGGGAAAAGGCTGTCAGGCCTGCCATGCCTGTGTCCATATGCTGCTCTGTGTCACAGGACTGCTGTGGCTGAGGGACAGAGCGTGATCAAGTTCACTCCACAACACTATCCAAGCAGGTTCACTGATCTTTCAGCTGCTGGATTGTCTGTTGGGGAGGCTTCTGTGCAGGGTCTGGAAGCAGATCTGTGTTGAGCTGTGCGGGAGCTTTTCTAGCTTACTGCCATCACATGCAGCGCTGAAACCGGAAGCCCTATTTACTTTTTATAGAAATAAATAAAAAGTGGTAATATTGTTCCCTCTACTCATCCTCCTGTGGGGGCAGATATTTGGGGGACCTCTTATTATGAAGGAGGTTTGCAGGTCCCAGTAAGACCTTACCCTGCAAATGCAATCTTCTTGAGGATTGTTTGTGGGGATGAGGTTCTTGCCTAGCAAGGGGAGGAAGTTGTATCACCCCCTCCCCCATTGCAAGGTAATCACCCAATGTTGAAAGCATGTGGGTAGGGATGAGCTTGGTGTTCGATTCAAACCCATGTTCAAATCGAACATCGGCCGTTCGTCAAAGCCAGAACTTGTGGGTCGTTCGCATCAAATTTGTGTGATACGAACTGCCCACAATGCACTGCGGCAGTCGCAGTGCATTGCTGGCTGATGATTGGCCAAGCATGCACTGTGACCCCGCATGCTTGGCCAATCACAGCGCCGGCAGCGAGGAGAGCCATAATTGGCCACAGGCAGGATGCCTGTGGTCAATTATAGCTCGGGGTTTAGTACACGCCCCACACTATATAAGGTCGCCAGCACGGTGGCCTTGTGTAGTGTGTTGCGGCGTTCATAGAAAGAAGGATAGGCAGGGACAGTGTCAGCTGTGCTTTACTTCTTAACCTAGCGCTGTTACAGTGGGTGTAGTGTTCAGGGAGAGAGCAGGATAGGCAGGGACAGTGTTTTAGGATAATCTACAAGTGAGCGCTG
The DNA here is from genome assembly GCA_028564925.1 of Lithobates sylvaticus. Taxonomy (NCBI): domain Eukaryota; kingdom Metazoa; phylum Chordata; class Amphibia; order Anura; family Ranidae; genus Lithobates; species Lithobates sylvaticus. The sequence goes on from CM053029.1 coordinate 215,790,556, forward strand.
CGCGCCGATTGCCTGTGCAGCTTCCTGCCAAAGCTCTGTTCCTGCTTCCTGTTTGATCTGATTGCCTGTTTTTGACCCGGATTTCGCCTTTGACCTTGCTGCCTTCTCCTGCCCTTGACCCTTGGACTGTGTACTGGACTTACCTGCTTGATTGCCTTTGGCCCTTTGAACCTCTGCTTGTGACCCGGATTTGCCTCATGTCTCCTGCCCTGTGATCTCTGCTTGTGACCCGGACCTGTCTATCTTCAGCCCAGTACCTGCACCCGTGTTTTGGACTCTCCAGTATCTTCCAGATCCAGAACTTGGCTCCTGCTCCAGTTTCCATCCCCTGGTTGGGTAGCCTGTGCCTCTTTGTGCCATTCACCCCCTGTCTCACCTCCAGGGGGCGGACTGCGCTCAGTTGCAAGGGTGAACCACTCTCGGCATTTCGGCCTCAGTAAGTACTCTCCTGATAGTACAAGCCAGCCATGTCTGAGGCCGACAGAGTGCGTTCACCCCTTGAGGTTTTGTGCCAACAAGTCTCAGCACTAATTGAAGCTGTGCAAAAACTGCAAGAGGGGTACACCCAAGTGGACAGTCGCCTGCAGCAACTTTCCGGGTTAGCTGCACCCACCTTAGCGGCTCCTACCGCCACCAGTGGAATATCCGCTCCTCCTGGATCAGCAAACCCCACTGTGATCATGGCATCTCCTGAACCCAGGGTCCCTACCCCTGAACGCTTCACGGGTGACCGTAAGAAGTTCCGGGCCTTTAAAAATGCCTGCTCGCTCTACCTAGCTCTCCGGCCCAGGACTTTTGCTTCCAAAGTAGTAAAGGTGGGCTTCATTATCTCGCTTCTGGCTGAGGAGCCACAGGCATGGGCCCATAGCCTGATGGAGCAGAGAAGCCCAGCACTCAATGCAGTGGAGACCTTTTTTGAGAGTATGGCACAATTGTATGACGACCCTCAACGTGGGGCTACAGCTGAAGCCACGCTACATAATTTACTTCAGGGACGCAGACCAGTGGAGGATTACACCGTTGAATTCCAGAAGTGGTCAGCTGACACCGGGTGGAATGAACCGGCTCTTAAGTACCAGTATCGCCAGGGGTTATCTGAGACTTTGAAAGATGAGTTGGCGAGATCCGAAACTCCTGACTCACTGGAGGACTTGATCCAAGCCGCCACCAAGTTGGACCGCCGCATGCGTGAGAGGCGTTCTGAGCGCCTTCAGTCTCCCCGTACCGATTGGAACCCTCCTAAACCTACCTTGTCTTCACCCACCCCCTCAGCTCCAGCAGTAGATACCCAGGAGACGGAACCCATGCAGCTGGGTCTGGTTCGTGCCCCTCTCACGCCAGAAGAACGGCTCCGCAGGCGACGGGCCAATCTATGCCTGTACTGTGGGGCTTCGGGCCATTTTCTCAGCACCTGTCCCATTAGACCGAGTAAGTCCTACCAACAATGTATAATGAACTACCAATCTTCTGGGTTCTCCCAGACTTATGTCGCCCTCTTTGTCTCCTTACAGCTACCTGGAAAGGAAACCCGACTATCAGACATAATTGATTCCGGAGCCTGCAGCTGCTTCCTTGATGCGGCATTAGCTACCAAAATGCACTTACCTCTCGTCCCGAAGAAACAAAATCTACAGGTACATCTGGCTGATGGCTCTCCTCCTCGTTCAGGATTCATTACCCACGAGACCCAACCCATCCATGTCACTACTGACTCTGGTCACCAGGAGCTTATTCAATTTGACATTATCCCGTCTCCAATGTTCCCCATCATCTTGGGGCTTCCATGGTTACAGATCCACAAACCCCAGATCAACTGGGGGAAGAAAGAGGTTTCCTTCCTGTCACCCTACTGCACCCAACATTGCTTCACTCAGGTTGTGGCCACCTGCTCTACTATTTCATCTATACCAGAAAATCTTCTTCATGTACCACCAGTTTACTTGGAATTCCAAGACGTTTTTGATAAGCAACAGGCAGATTGCTTACCGCCTCATAGGACGTATGACTGCCCCATCGACCTCCTTCCTGGTTCAGAGATCCCTTTTGGCTGCATCTTCCCCCTGTCCGAAGTGGAACTCAAGGTCCTCAAGGCCTACATTGACGAGAACCTGGAAAAGGGGTTCATTCGCCCCTCCTCGTCACCAGCCGGAGCTGGCATCTTTTTTGTGGGAAAGAGAGACGGCTCCCTAAGGCCTTGCATCGATTACAGGGAATTAAATAAAATCATAATTAAAAACCGGTATCCCCTGCCTTTGATCCCAGAGCTTTTTCAGCGCTTCAGGTCTGCCCGAATCTTCTCTAAATTGGACCTTCGTGGGGCCTACAACCTCATCCGAATCAGGGCAGGAGATGAATGGAAAACAGCCTTCAGATCCAGATTCGGGCATTATGAGTACTTGGTAATGCCCTTCGGACTTTGTAACGCCCCAGCAACCTTCCAGCACCTGGTGAATGATATTTTCCGCAAACACCTTGACGACTTCCTTGTCGTTTATCTGGACGACATCCTTATCTTTTCAGACTCCATTGAACTTCACCGGGTACACGTGAAACAAGTACTCACCATTCTCCGAAGCCACAGACTGTACCTTAAGGCAGAGAAGTGCGAATTTGAGAAATCCACGGTGCAATTTTTGGGGTTCATCATTTCTACAGGTGGGGTCTCCATGGACCCACAAAAGATCAAGGCCATACTGGAGTGGCCAGCCCCAGTGAACAAAAAAGGGGTACAGCGATTCATTGGATTGGCAAACTTTTATCGAAGGTTTATTGTTGGCTTTTCCTCCATAGTGGCACCCATCACCAAGTTGACCCACCAAGGTACCCAATTCCATTGGTCCCCGGAAGCACAAGAAGCCTTCGACACTTTGAAGAAATTGTTTTCGTCCGCTCCCATCCTGATGCATGCAGATCCAGCCCTTCCATTTGTGCTGGAGGTGGATGCATCGGAGACAGCTACCGGAGCTATATTGTCCCAGAGACTGGGACCCAAGGCCCTCTTACACCCTGTGGCTTTTGCGTCACGTAAGTTAAGCCCTCCAGAGAGGAACTACGATGTGGGAGATAGAGAGTTACTGGCCATTAAGTTTGCCTTGGAGGAGTGGAGGTATCTCCTGGAGGGGGCTTCTCATCCTGTCATGATTTGGACAGACCACAGAAACCTGGAGTATCTCAGGACAGCCAAACGCCTAAGGCCCAGGCAAGCCCGATGGGCTCTCTTCTTTTCAAGATTAAATTTTCATATCTCTTACAGACCCGGCTCAAAAAATGGAAAGGCAGACGCTCTCTCTAGAATGTTTCACGAGACACCCCAGGAATCTGAACCCAGCACTATCCTTTCGCCACAAAACTTTCTCTCTCTCCTCCTGCAACCTGATCTGATCTCCGCCATTAAGGCGGCATCCGGGCAACCCACCGACCATGGGATCCCCTCAATGGAGGAACGCGACGGGCTACTCTGGGTACGTGGGAAGGTCTTTGTCCCCACAGAAACAAGACCTTTAACACTCAAGACCCTACATGATCACAAGCTTGCGGGACATTTTGGGGTTCACAAGACGTCTGACTTAATCTCTCGCTCTTTCTGGTGGCCTGGGTGGAGACAAGACTGCAGGAATTATGTAACCTCCTGTATCGTTTGTCAACGCAACAAAGGAACTAATTCTAAAGCCTGGGGCCTGCTGAAGCCCCTGTCCATCCCGGAGCGCCCATGGGCAGGTATATCAATGGACTTCATTGTAGAGTTACCCTCCTCAGAAGGGTACACCACCATTCTGGTCGTGGTCGACCGTTTGTCAAAAATGGCACACTTCCTCCCAATGATTGGGACTCCTTCTGCTTCTGCTACAGCTGACATATTCTTCAAAGAGATTGTTTGACTCCACGGGTTACCTACAAGTGTCACATCTGATAGAGGGTCTCAGTTCACCTCCAAGTTTTGGCGAGAATTATGCAAAACCCTTGAAATCAAGATATGCCTCTCCTCGGCCTATCACCCTCAGAGCAATGGCCAGACGGAGAGGACAAATCAATCTCTAGAGCAATACCTCCGCTGTTTCTGTTCAGATTCCCAGGATGAATGGTCCAGTCTCCTACCCTATGCAGAGTTCGCCTACAACAATGCGGTCCACACCGCCACCAACCAAACACCCTTCTGGGCCAACTTTGGGTTCCACCCCTCCTTCCTACCAGGGTCTCTTCCCGAAATTTCCGTCCCTGCGGTCCAAGACCAAGTTAATTTTCTTCAGCAAAACTTCCGGAAGATTCAGAAAACCATGCAAAAAACTCAGGAAGGGTATGAAAGACACTTCAACCGAGGGAGGAAGGAAAATCCAGACTTCAAGATAGGGGACGAAGTGTGGTTATCCTCAATCAATCTCAAGTTGGCCATACCCACACGTAAGTTAGGGCCAAAATGTATTGGTCCTTTCAAGATCAAACGAAAAATTAATCCCGTGGCTTTTGAACTGTCCTTACCAGATTCGTACAGGATACACCCGGAGTTCCACGCTTCCCTCCTGAAACCTGTCATTCCTAGTCCCTTTCCAGGAAAATCGGAACCACCACCTCCACCAGTACTGGTGGATGGCGAAACAGAATTTGTGGTGGAAAAGATTTTAAGTTGCCGAAAGAAGGGGAGGCAACTCCAATATCTGGTTAAATGGGAAGGTTACCCGTCGGAAGAAAACTCTTGGGAACCCTCAGGAAATCTGCATGCTCCACGCTTGATCCGAGCTTTCCAGACGGAACATCCGGAATTGATGGCTAGCTTGGGCGTCCAGAGGTCACCCCTCGGGGGAGGGCACTGTCAGGATAATCTACAAGTGAGCGCTGCGCGCCGATTGCCTGTGCGCATGCGCGGCAGAACGGCACTCCGCGGCTCGCGGCTCAGCGCTCCGACGCACGTACATGCACACTGGCGCACGCCTGAGTGTCCCTGGGCGTCATAGCATCACGTGACCACTCACACCGCCCATTTAAGGAAGAGCTTGAGACCAGTCCAGCGCTGGCTTGTCTTCAGCTTCCTGCCAAAGCTCTGTTCCTGCTTCCTGTTTGATCTGATGGCCTGTTTTTGACCCGGATTTCGCCTTTGACCTTGCTGCCTTCTCCTGCCCTTGACCCTTGGACTGTGTACTGGACTTACCTGCTTGATTGCCTTTGGCCCTTTGAACCTCTGCTTGTGACCCGGATTTGCCTCTGTCTCCTGCCCTGTGATCTCTGCTTGTGACCAGGACCTGTCTATCTTCAGCCCAGTACCTGCACCCGTGTTTTGGACACTCCAGTATCGTCCAGATCCAGAACTTGGCTCCTGCTCCAGTTTCCATCCCCTGGTTGGGTAGCCTGTGCCTCTTTGTGCCATTCACCCCCTGTCTCACCTCCAGGGGGCGGACTGCGCTCAGTTGCAAGGGTGGACCACTCTCGGAATTTCGGCCTCGGTAAGTACTCTCCTTATACAGTGTCAGCTTGGCTTTGCTTCTTAACCTAGCGCTGTTACAGTGGGTGTAGTGTGCCCCCTGCACAGCATACACCTGAATCTACCCCCTCATTGCTGGTGTTGTGTAGTTGATTTGTGCAACACAGGCATCTGCCTAATATTCAGTGGGTGTAGTGTGCCTCCTGCACAGTATACACCTGAAGTTACCCCTTATTGCTGGTTTTCCCATCTCCCTGCAGGCCATTAGTATGTCTGGAAGGCCAACAAGGAGAGGCAGACAGTCACGAGCCAATAAAAGAGGGCAAGCAGGCTCTGTGTCTAGAGGCAACAGTGCTGGTCGTGGACGCGGTGCATCGTCATCAGCACTTGGCCATGGGACACGCTTGTCCTTATTTTAGGCAGCTGGACGTGTTGAGCCGCATCATGGCGAAGACTTGGTAGAGTGGATGACCAAGCCCTCCTCATCCAGGCTCAGGGTACTGGCAAAGCAGCTGCCAACGTGTCCTCTTCCCTCGTCTCAATGTCATCAGTCACTCCTTCCCTAGACCCACCATGTCCTCCTGAGAAGTCCCCCGAACTGTTTGACCACAGTGTTGGGTACATGCTCCAGGAGAATGCCCAGCGTTTTGAAGGCTCTGATGATGATACCCAGCTAGAGGAAGGCAGTAACGTGAGCGCAGAGAGAGGGGATGCTCAAGGACAGCAATCTGGCAGTCATGTTCCACCAGCTGCAGCATACTGCCAGGTTTGCTCCAGTGGTGAAGAGGGAGGGGATGATGAGGTCACTGACTCCACGTGGGTGCCTGATAGGAGAGAGGAGGAGAAGAAAGCACATCTCCAACGAGGCAGGATGCCCTCCGGGGGCCAGCTTAAGGGCAGCACACCGACCGAATCACAGCGAAGAGCTCTGCCTGTGCAGGGTGCTGCCTCTGCGCATTATTCCAAAAGTTCTTTGATGTTGGCCTTATTTGAGACGAGTGCAGCAGATCGCCCCGCTGCTATTTGCAACATATGTCTCAAGCTTATCTCGCATGGCTAAAACATCAGCCGCTTGGGCACCACATGCTTGACCAGACATATATTGACCTGCCATGCATCCCGTTGTCAAGCGTGTGTCACAGCCAAGTACTTGCGGGCACTCTGCTAGCAGTACACCGACGTCTGATTGTACCAGCCAAATTTCCCTGCCCCAGCTGCTGGACCGTCAAAAGAAGTTCACTCCCAGCCATCCACATGTCCAGCGGTTGAATGCTAGCTTGGCTAATTTGCTAGCACTTCAACTGCTGCCTTTTCAGTTGGTAGACTCTGCCCCCTTCCATGAGTTTGTGCAATGTGCGGTTCCTCAGTGGCAGGTTCCCAAACGCCACTTTTTCTCACGGAAGGCGATTTTGGCTCTCTACCAGCATGTGGAAGGCAATGTCCATGCCTCGCTGGACAGGGCGGTCAGCAGTAAGGTGCATATTACCGCTGACTCATGGTCCAGCAGGCATGGACAGGGACGTTACCTATCTTTCACGGCCCATTGGGTCACTCTTTTGGCAGCTGGGAAGGATGCAGGACAAGGTGCAGTAGTGTTGGAGGTTGTTCTGCCACCACGCCTCCAAAATGCTACTACTGGTTGTGACACACCTCTCTCCTCCACCCCCTCCTCTTCTTCTTCCTCCATGTCCTCTTCCTGTCCTTTGTCCTCTGAACCAGCGGTGCTCCGTAGGCGTTCAAGGGGCTACACAAGTACGCAGGCAAAAAGATGCCATGCCGTGCTTGCGCTGGTGTGTTTGGGGGACAGGAGCCACACTGGGGCAGAGGTTCTGTCAGCTCTGCAGGGGCAGGCCGAGAGGTGGTTGACACCACACCAGCTTAAGCCAGGAATGGTGGTTTGCGACAATAGCACCAACCTCCTCTCTGCCCTGTGACAGGGACAACTGACCCATGTGCCCTGTGTAGCTCAGGTCCTTAACCTGGTAGTGCAGCGGGTCTTGGGCAGGTACCCAGGCTTACAGGATATCCTGAGGCAGGCCAGGAAAGTCTGTGTGCATTTCCACCGATCATATAATGCCAGTGCTCGGCTGGCTGAGCTGCAAAAGGAGTTGAACCTGCCCAAGAACCGCCTTATATGTGACATGCCCACCAGGTGGAACTCAACGTTGGCCATGCTGCAGCGACTGCACATGCAGCAGAGGGCCATCAATGAGTACCTGTACGACTACGGCACCAGGACAGGGTCAGGGGAGCTCAGATTTTTTTCACCACGCCAGTGGGGCATGATCAGGGATGCATGAACTGTCCTGTCACCATTTGAGGAGGCCACGAGGATTGTGAGCAGTGACAGTGCAGGCATCAGTAACACTGTACCTCTTGTCCACCTGTTGGAGCATACGCTGCGTGGAATAATGGATGGGGCACTTGAGGCAGAACAGAGGCAGGAAGAGGAGGACTTCCTTGCCTCTCAAGGCCCCCTTTATCCAGACAGTGTTCCTTCTGTCCCACCCATCACACAGGAAGAGGATGAGGAGGAGGAGAAGGAAGAGGAGGATTGTGTCAGCATGGAGGTGGAGCCTGGCACTCAGCGTCAGCAGCAGCAGTCTTTTAGGGATGATTTACAGTCCCAAGAAACCGGTGGACTTGTACATGGCTGGGAGGAGGTGGCTGAGGATCATGTCGTCCTTAGTGACCCAGAGGACTCCGGACCGAATGCCTCAGCTAACCTACGCTGCATGGCCTTCCTGATCCTGCAAAGCCCGTGGAAAGATCCTCGTATTCTTCGGATCAAGGAGAGGGACCATTACTGGCTGGCCACTCTCCTTGATCCATGGTACAAGGGTAAGGTTGCGGACATTATCTTGCCATCGCAGAGGGAGCAGAGGATGAGACATCTCCGGGAGGCCTTGCAGAAAGGTCTGTGCAACGCGTTCCCAGAGACTGGGAGGTTACAAACTCCTGGTCCTGGACAACGAGTTGCTGAGGCTTCGGTCAGTAGCAGAAGGAGCGGTGGAGAAGGTGGCCATCTGACTGATGCGTTCAGAAATTTTTTTAGCCCGCAGCCCCAAGGTATGATCGGTTCCAGCAACCATCGCCAGAGTCTGATATACATGGTGCAGGAATACCTAGGGGCATGGACACCTTTCCCACCGAAAATCCTCTGGCTTACTGGGTCTTGAGGATGGATCACTGGCCGGAGCTTGCACAGTATGCAATTGAGCTACTGGCTTGTCCTGCATCCAGCGTTCTTTCGGAACGCACATTCAGTGCTGCTGGAGGCTTTGTCACCGATCCCAGGGTGCGCCTGTCCACCGACTCGGTTGATTAACTGACCTTCATAAAGATGAATCAGTCTTGGATCACCACCAGCTACCAGGCACCTGAAGCTGTTGTAACAGAATCATTTATTTTGGAATGTCACATCCCTTCAAGACTGCCTATGCTGATGCTGAGTGACTGTTCTGTTATGTTGACTGACTATCCTCTTCCTCCTTAATGATCCTGATGATAGCTTGGAAGAACATTTTTGTTTCTGGGTGCAACCACCAGTGGCTAAGGCCCAATTTTTAAGCCCCTGTTTAACAGGGGCATGTAATTACAAATTTTTTATATAATGCTTTGCAGCAGGGCTCATTCCTGCACTCCAACTAGAGGATCTGGGAGAGGTTGCAGTGTCGTGGCACCAGCACCAGTGCCTAAGGCCCAATTTTTTAGCCCCTGCTCAACAGGGGCGTGTAATTACAATTTTTGATGCAATACTTTGCAACAGGGCTCATTGCTGTGCTCCAAGTACAGTATCTGTGAGGGGGTTGCAGTGTTGTGGCACCAGCACCAGTGCCTAAGGCCCAATTTTTCAGCCCCTGTTTAACAGGGGTGTGTAATTACAATTCTTGATCTAATAATTCACAGCAGGGCCCATTCCTGCGTCCACCAAGAGTAACTGTGAGGGCTTACAGTGTTGTGGCAACACCGTCCACCACCACCACCAAAGGCCCAATTTTTCTGCCCCTGTTGAACAAGAGCATGCAATTACAATTCTTGATCTAATAATTCACAGCAGGGCCCATTCCTGCGCCCACCAAGAGTAACTGTGAGGGCTTACAGTGTTGTGGCAACACCGTCCACCACCACCACCAAAGGCCCAATTTTTCTGCCCCTGTTGAACAGGGGCATGCAATTACAATTCTTGATCTAATAATTCAGAGCAGGGCCCATTCCTGCGCCCACCAAGAGTAACTGTGAGGGCTTACAGTGTTGTGGCAACACCACCACCACCAAAGGCCCAATTTTTATGCCCCTCTTCAACAGGGGCATGCAATTACAATTCTTGATCTAATAATTCACAGCAGGGCCAATTCATGTGCCCACCAAGATTAACTGTGAGGGCTTACAGTGTTGTAGCACCAGCACCACCACCAAAGGCCCAATTTTTCTTACCACTGTTCAACAATGGCATGTAATTACAATTTCTGATATAATAGTTCACAGCAGGGCGTTCCAGCACCCACCAAGAGTAACTGTGAGGGCTTACAGTGTTGTGGCAACAACAAAATCTAAGGGACAAATTTCTGCAGAGTATATACGGCAGGCCCCTACTTTCAAACATCCAACTTACTAATGACTCCTACTTGCAAACGGAAGGAGACAACAGGAAGTGAGAGGAAATCTACCCCTAGGAAGGGAAATTCTCTCCTGTAAGAGTTAATATGGGAAACAGGTGTCTCCTCTCTACTGATGCCTTATCACCAATCCTTGTTTCAATAAAAAACCCACTTTTCCAAAAAAAACATTTGTCATTGGGATGGAAAGTGAGGTGAAATGTTCTGAACAGGTGCACAGACAGCAAAACAAATGTTACAGGGGTGATAACCCTTCCCTATGTTCTCCAAAAAGCTTAAAAATAGATTTTTTTGGCTGCAGCTACACTTAAAAATGTACCTGTTCAAAATTACAAACAGATTCTACTTAAGAACAAACCTACAGTCCCTGTCTTGTTTGCACCGCCTGTATACGGCTGTTCAGAGTATATAGGGTTTTAGGTATAGGGTTTTATTTTGGGTGCGGGGTTCCCCTTAATATCCATACAAGACCCAAAGGGGCTGGTAATGGGCTGGGGGGGGGGGGGGGGGGGGGGTGATGGGGTAGCCATGCCATTTTTCTCAAAGATTTTCATCCATATTGCCAGGACAGGACATGTTATTAAAGCCGCAAGCAGTTTTAAATGGCTTTTTTTCCTTTACAAATGTCATTTTGTGCAGGGACAGTTCTGGTGTTTTGGGACTCGGGACCTGAAGGGCCTGGTATGGAATTTGGGGGGACCCCAGCGCAATTTTTTTTTTTTTACATTTTGGTTCAGGGTTCCCCTTAATATTCATACCAGACCCAAAGGGCCTGGTAATGGACTGGGGGGATCCCATGCCGTTTTTTCAATGACTTTTATCTGTATTGCCGGGACCCAAAAATTCATTATAGCCGCTAGTATTTTTAAATGACTTTTTTTCCTTTAGAAATTAAATTTTGGGCAGGGACTGTTCTAAAGACGGGAAAAATGCACCACTTTACAGGCATACTATAGGCACCCCCCAGGTACGAAATTTAAAGGAATATTTCACTTTTTTTTTTCACTTTAATGCATTATTAAAATCACTGCTCCTGAAAAAATTTTAGTTTTTAAAACTTTTTTTTGCATTGATACATGTCCCCTGGGGCAGGACCCAGGTCCCCAAACCTTTTTATGACAATAACATGCATATAAGCCTTTAAAAATAACACTTTTGATTTTTCATGTTATGTCCCATAGACTTTAACGGTGTTCCGATGGCTTTCGAATCTCCCCCGAACACTGCATATTGTTCGATGTTCGCAGAACATCCAAACAACCAAAGCTCGGCCCAAACTTATGCTTGGGTAAACCGTTCACCCATCCCTATTTGAGACCCACCATATGAATTTAGTCGGTTCGAGATAACTTAGGGTAAACATCAGGTTGCATATAATTGAAATTAAAGGGGCATATGAAGACATAAGATTTCCGGCATATTTGGAATTATACCAAATTGAGTTGATACGCTTAGCCCTGTTTGTATGTCCTATGCATGAAAACATAGGAACTGGGGTGCAGAAAAATTGTGTTTTGGACTGATGAGTCAAAAATATTTGGTAGCAACAAAAGACAGCTTGTTTGTGAAGGGCTAGAAAGCTGTACAATAATTAGTGTCCACAAGCTACAGTGAAGCATGTGGAGGTTCCATGCAAGTTTGGAGCTGCATTTCTGCAAATGGGGTTGGAGATTTGGTCATAATCAATGTTGTCCTCAATGCTGAGAAATACAGGCAGCTACTTCTCTATTGTGCCACATTATGCAATTGCCCCCAAATTAATTCTGCAGCAGGACACCAACCCCAAACATGCAGCAAATGACTATCTTCAGCCTAAAGAAGAACTAGGAGTTCTGGAAGTGATGACTTTGCTCTCACAGAGCCCTGATCTCAACATCATCAAGTCTGTCTGGGATTACATGAAGAGACAAAAGGATTTGAGGCAGTCTACATCCACAAAAGATATGTGGTTAGTTCTCTGAGAGGTTTGGAACAACCTACCTGCTGAGTTCCTTCAAAAACTGTGTACAAGTATACCTAGAATAATTGGATTGATGCTGTTTTGGAGGCAAAGGTTGGTCACACCAAATATTGATTTGATTTGTTTTTCTCGTCTGCTCATTTACTTTCCATTTTGTTAATTGGTAGAAATAAACTATTAACTATTAACACTCTGAATGCTTTCTTAATTTACAGCATTTTTTCACACCTTCCCACAATTTTTGCACAGTACCGTACATCAGGGGTAGGAAACCTTGGCCCTCCAGCTGTGGTGAAACTACAAATCCCATCATGCCTCTGCCTCTAGGAGTCATGCCTGTGATTGTCAGGGTCCTGCAATGTCTCATGGGACTTGTAGTTTCAAAACAGCTAGAGGGCCGAGGTTGCCTACCCCTGCCGTACATTGTACATTGTACATTGTAAATGTGTAAGTAGAACTATTCTGAAAAGTTGGAGTATATTAATTCTAAAGCACAAATAATGGGCAGCAATCCACAACAATCATATCAAATGATAGACATATTCCTGGAAGTACAGAAACACTAACAAGGGGAACTCACCTAATTTCTAACTACAAGAGTAGTTACATAGTAGTACTCCCTATCTGTGTCACTGTGCAGCCTGTTCAATCTGTTATCCCTGCTACTCAAGTCTACTTTAAAACATGTAAGCTTCCAGAAAATGGCTGTTTTGTTTTGAAGCTCACCAGCTGTCAGCTACAATATGTAAATATAGTATATTCACATATATTATTTCTTACTTATCTAAATCATATATACCCCTTCTCTTTGGCTGAATTATTGGTGGATTACTGTATTTTTGTTATTGCACGTTTGTAGTTTATGCTTAAAGTTAATGAGCTTTGATTGATACTGCACCAATCTAATATTAAATTGTGATTTTTGGTAGTAAAATGTTTTCAACATAATCAACATTTATTTATTCTGTTCTATAGCTTCTCAATTGGATATCTCTTCCACAGTGCATCTGTGTCAGGTATAAATCAGCAGTAACTTGGATAGAACCATATTTATCCTCTCATCTGCATTTTCATCTTTAAAGTGTGTTTAATGACATTAAAGTGTATTTTTTCTTAAGATTTTTTTTTTAATATATATATTATCCAGGGTGCATCTATGCTACCTTAACCTGTGTCATAATGTAACCAACCGTGCCTATTATTTAAAAAAAAAAAAAAAAACTAGACTGTGGGACATATGCTGAGCTACTATGCACTATTGGATTGTATATTTCCCCCAGTCAGGTGATCACAGTGGAACTGGACCTTTGTTTGAAAGCACTTTTTTTAAGGTCTATGCTATAGGTATAACAGGTGGCAAATGAGTTGCCAGGCAGGGAGAGAAGCCAGAGGTTGCTGAAATACACAAATGAATGCAAAAAATATGCAGTCGTGGGGTCGAGACATATCAAAGCATGCACAGACTCACTCATACAAGCTCAGGAGTACCTAATACTTTCAAGGGAAGACAAGGAAAGGTGAGGCTGCTAGTGAGGGCACATTAACAAATTGGCAAAGCAGAGTTTTTATTTAATGTTGGAATATTCAAAACCACTAAAAGTGGTGTTAGATTTGCTGAACTTCAGGCAAGTACAAGACACAGGCTAGCTATTCATAGACCCTGGGTTATAGGCTGCTACCTTAAGGTGATTGAACATTGGCAAATAATTTGGACATGCCCCAGGCATACCACTATAACCCTACCTCACTTCATGAAACCTTAGTTTTTTAGCAAGCAATGCAGTAAAACAGGAACAGAGGGTAGAGTGGCCTTCATCCTGTCCTGTCCTCTCCTGAAGTGGGGTTCAGTGACACAGAGCTACTTTTACAGCTCAGCAATGATTTTTTCTGCAGTGAAAATATTTTCAGGAGTACTGCAATCTTTATAAAATGTCCATTCTATGTGTTCATTAAAGGGGAATTAACTCTTTTTTTCTGCTTCCCCATTGCCCCATAAAAATCCAATCAAAAATCTGAATATCTGATCTAAAATATTAGTTATGCAGAGTAATCTTTTCTCCATGCAAGTTCTTAGCATCACCTTTAAAGTAATAAATATAACCAACGTTAATCAAATACCATCCCTTTCCCCTTGAGTCTGGTAGAAAAATTATCAAGCCAAATGTCAGGCTAATGCATCTCTTTAATAAGCCACTTAACCATTTTGCAATTCTATTCCACATCCTCTTAAATATTTTACAGTAGAATAACATATAAAATACATAACCAAAAGATCCCCTCCACTTATTACATCTCACAGGAGGAAGTTCAGTTTATCAGTTTAGACTATATTTCTCGAAGATCGGCTCCCACAATGACTTTATATACCTTCTTAATGGACTTCTCCAATTATCCCCTATATCCCCCATTTCAGGAAAAGTACTCCTCCATTTTTTTTAATATAAAGGTCTAGAACTTTTTGATGGTCAAAAGTATTTCTTATATTGCATATTACTTTAATTGGGATTTTTTTCCAAGCCCCTTTTTATATGGGAGGTTTTACAAAATGCAACTTAATCTACCTTGGTTGTTGGTCTATCTTTATTGTGCCTATATAATCAACTACTGTATGTCTATAAGAAGAACACCTTTTTCATTCAGAAAGTCCCTCAGGGAACAATATCCCATTTTATATTTGATAGATTATTCCTGATATAAACCTAGGATTCCCCCTAACCTATATTCACAATCTGATCCATTTGATGATTCACATGTAAGATTTACTGCGACTGAATGAAGAGATTAGATGTTTTCTCTGGGAAGAAGGAAAGAAGAAGTATAAATGATTTATTCACTGTTTGTTAAATGGTAAATAGATTTCTTGTTCGCAAAATTTGTTAAAATACTTTCACCATTTAGCGGCGCTCCTCTGGATTATTATATGGCCAGATAAATATATATACTATTAATCAAAGATTTATATAGATATATAAAACAATATTGTACTGTGGGAATCCTCAAAACATATCACTGGCAATCTGATATATTAATACATTATTAGTGTCATGGTGTTTTAGGAGTGAATTTTCATAAAGTCCACACATTATAGAACCAGTGAAGAAAGAAATGTTGACTGCTGATAGTGTACACTTCCACCAAATTGCTTCACCCGTGTTCCACACTCCCCTCTGGGGTTTAAACTCACCGCAATCCTTAATGTTGTCAGCATTGAGTCAAAATCTCCCAGGTTACAATCTCCTTAGATCGCTTTCTTTGTGCACCATCACCTCCAATCGTCAGTAATCAGCCAGTACGTTTGATATCATGTCATGACCCACTGTCTGTTCAGGAAGTAAGACAGAAGCAATAGATATGTTTGGAAACAAGAATGGAGGACAGAAAGCTTTCTCAGTTGAGACCTAGGATGACAGGAACGCAATTGATTGACATGAACCAATTTTTCCAGAAAACCATTATTTTTGACAATTCTTATTTTGTAAACCACAGATATCAAACGTACTGGCTGATTACTGACGATTGGAGGTGATGGTGCACAAAGAAAGCGATCTAAGGAGATTGTAACCTGGGAGATTTTGACTCAATGCTGACAACATTAAGGATTGCGGTGAGTTTAAACCCCAGAGGGGAGTGTGGAACACGGGTGAAGCAATTTGGTGGAAGTGTACACTATCAGCAGTCAACATTTCTTTCTTCACTGGTTCTATAATGTGTGGACTTTATGAAAATTCACTCCTAAAACACCATGACACTAATAATGTATTAATATATCAGATTGCCAGTAATATGTTTTGAGGATTTCCACAGTACAATATTGTTTTATATATCTATATAAATCTTTGATTAATAGTATATATATATTTATCTGGCCATATAATAATCCAGAGGAGCGCCGCTAAATGGTGAAAGTATTTTAACAAATTTTGCGAATAAGAAATCTATTTACCATTTAACAAACAGTACATATGTTTTGACGTAAGCGGCTGCTACAGGGCAACCTACAGATTTTTAATTATTGTTTGTATTTTTGTATTTTTTACCACTCATTGCGCCGAGATAAAGGGGAGAGGTGCATTGTAGCGCCTGACATCTTTTTCCTTTTTTGTTTTGAATAAATGATTTATTATTCAATTCCCAAATTAAATTCTTAATTTCTTATTCATATTAGAAATTCATATTCGTATACATATTAAAAAGAATTGGGTTGAGACTCCCAAATATAAAACACTATAATGTGGTTGCAATAGTAAGAATTGCGTTAGCCTGGCTTCTAAATAATAATATGTGTATTGATTTAGATTGAGAATACCAAGCTACAGAGGGATGTTCCCAATTGTTCCTATTACCTATTAAGGTAAGGACTGAATGTCCAGGGGATTTTTGGAGGTCTCCTTTTTTTAGAACTATTCTAAAGGAATGAAATTTACTTTTGAATTATTAAGAAAATAAGTTTGAAGTGAATATTTGATCTGCAGCTAACCTCCTTCTAACCTGCATTTGATCTTCTTCAAGGACATTTTGCATTCCCACAGACAAACCCTTATAGAACAGCTATAATGCAATACAATGAGTATTAAATGCACACCCATACACCGTGTACAATTAGTATATACATCTCCTCACTTCTTAGTAACCGGCAAATCAGTACAAAAACAGAGTGGTGCAAGTGTTCTAATATGTAGTATTAGTGCTTTCTAAATGGTCTTTTAGTGAAAGGGGGACATTTTTCTTCAACAATATTCCAGCCTATTACAAAGACATCAAAGCAACTAAACCAAGCATCCAAATGTATTTTCTGTTATTTATCCACATTAAGCTACACAAGGGCAAATGTACTTTGCATAGAACTATAATATATCCCTTTTAGTATAAACACTTTTTAGGTCAAGGATATATAAAAATAATATATAAATAAACATAAAGCAAGGTCAGTATGAATAAGCAAGACATATATATGCTATCTCAGACAACCATTCCAAAATTATTGCTAATAATGTTTAATTATGCTGTCCTCAAACTTAAAGCGATTGTAAAGAAAAAATAAATAAAATAACAAACATCTCTCTACTTACATGCTTTGTGCAAAGAAATTGCACATAGTGGCCCCGAAACCTCTTCTTTTCAGGTCCTCCTTGGTGCTCCTGGTTCCTCCTCTTTGTCCAGTGCCCCCATGCAGGGCAATCCTGCGTGCTTGTTCCCAAGCCCTGCTGCTGCATCCATTGACACAGACAGCGGGACTCAGTTCCACCCCCTCATCACTGGCTTTGATTGACAGCAAATGGCCCAGCAAAGCTAGTGAGACACCGAAAGGAGGGGAGAGAAGAGCTGCAGACGTGCACAGCGCTCGAGTGAGGGCTGAGGTAAGTATAAGGGGGAGGGGCTAAATGTGATGCCTAAACATTTTCTACCTCAATGCAAAGAATGCATTAGGGTAAAAAATGTTTAGGCTTTAGAACCACTTTAAATACCTCGCCTATATTGATCACAGCAAAGCTCTAATCATTAAAAAAAAAAAAAAATATATACATTTTGTCAAATAGACATTGCAGAATGTTTGGGATTTAAAAAATCCCATTATTGGCTAGCTTAAAGAGGAATTAAAGTGTGGTCTCCCTGCAGCTGTACGGTCAGATGCACAGTCCCTTGAAAAAGTATTCATATCCCTTGAAATTTTCCACAATTTGTCATGTCAAAACTTTGTAGAACCACCTTTCGCTGCAATTACAACTGCAAGTCTTTTTAGGTATGTCTCTACCAGCTTTGCACATTTAGAGTGACATGTTTGCCCAATTCTTATTTACAAAATAGCTCAAGCTCTGTCAGATTGGATGGAGGGCGTCTATGAACAGCAATTTCCAAGTCTTGCCACAGATACTCATTTGGAGTTAGGTCTGGACTTTGACTGGGCCATTCTAACACACACACACACACACACACACACATATATATATATATATATATATATATATATATATATATATATATATATATATATATATATATATATATATTGTACAGGACGCCGTGGCTGGGTCCTGGAAGGACGCTATGTTTCCCCTCTGTTTGGACTGTGGTCCCTTTAAGGGAACAAAAAGGGTTAACTCACCTGTCAGAGGAAGTGGGTTTAAAAACAAGACAGGAAGTTGCAGATGGGTGTGGAGGAGTGCAGAGGAGATAGTGGTTTGTGTGTGACTTGATTTGCAGCAACCAAAGTCAACAGCAGCGTTCGGCCTGGAAGCCTCCTAGCAGTTGAAGTCACCTGCGACAGCACCCCAGGACTGTGTTTGATTGCGATAGCAATTCGGGACTTTGATAGTCGGTGAGACTGAAACCTTTTTCTTTTGTTTTGCTGCTGTGAAGCTGTTTAAGTTTAATAAAACCTCCTTTTGAACTAAAAGCCTGTGTCCTGCGGTCTAGCTGGTCCCCCGAACTTTACAAGTGGTGCTCAGATGCGGGCAGGACAGAGTAACAGGCGTGTTTTTTTTGCGGGTTTTTGCATTTGAATTTAAAACTGACATTTAAAGGGACAGTACAGTGGATTTATGTCCTGGGTTAAAGCTGCCCAAACCCTGAAAGCTGAAGCAATGGAGGAACTAATTAAACAACTGTCCCTGGCTAATATACAAGCGCAGACCCGCAATGAGGAAGCTAATCAGCGCTTAGCAACCCAGCTGGAGGTACAGCAAGAAAATACTCGCCTGTTGGTGGCTCAGTTGGCAGCACAGCAAGCAACCCAGCAAGGGGTTATGCAGGCTCAGGTGACTGCCTTAAAAGAAGTAGTACAGCAGTTGTCTCAGGGTCGTGAGCAAGCGGCTGTTGCCCCTGGCAACCAGGTGACCGTGAGGGCAAGCCATTTTTTGCAGAAATTGTCCCTGAGTGATGATGTAGAGGCATTTCTTGCTACATTTGAGAGGACGGCAGAGAGAGAAGGGTGGCCCCAGGACCAGTGGGCCGGCCTAATTGCCCCTTTTCTCACCGGAGATCCTCAAAAAGCCTACTTCGACCTGCCACCAGAGGACGCTAAAGACTATCAAAAACTAAAGGCAGAAATACTGGCTCGTTTGGGGGTGACTACGGCCGTTCGGGCCCAATGAGTGCACCAATGGAAGTATTGTCCAGATCGTCCACCACGGTCTCAAATGCATGACCTGGTGCAACTGGTAAAAAAATGGCTGCAGCCCGAAGTGTTGTCGGGCCCCCAAATTGTGGAGCGGGTCGTGCTGGACCGATACCTACGGTCACTGCAAGACGACCTTCAACGGTGGGTCAGCCATGGAGACCCCAAAACAGTGAACCTCCTTGTCGAGATGGTAGAGTGATATACAGTGGTGGAGGATCTGCTTGGCCCTACCAAGCGCCAAGGGCCCAGTCTGCCACGGCCTATTCGATCGACTGCCGCCCTTCAAAAGAATGTCCCCCGGAGCCCTGGAATCAACACCCCGGAAGGTCAAGAGTCACTCCCAGTACCTCCTCAGCGATCTGTTCCTGTTCGGAGAGGAGGGGATGTACAATGTTGGCGATGTCATTCCTGGGGCCATACCCGGGCCCACTGCCCACTGCAAGAGGAGCCCATGGAATGCGGGGTTCTTCGGAGGGGGTCTTTTTATGCTCATACAGCATGTACCACATACCTTGACCGTGGAGAAGAGAAATTTGAGTGTGTAGTCCAAGTGAACCACCTCCCTGCCTGGGCTTTGCTGGATTCCGGAAGCATGGTAACCCTGGTTCATCCTAGAGTAATTGGGAAGATCGGTCCGGTAAGCAAAACTTTACGGGTTGTGTGCATTCACGGGGACACTAGAGAGTACCCTCTCATCTCGGTGTCCATCTCCACAGCATATGGCACTGGTACTCAAGAGGTGGGGGTAGTAAAGAACTTAATACATGATGTTATCATAGGACGAGACTGTCCATTTTTTGAAAAACTGTGGGGACAAGGAGAACTACCTGAACGATCCCAAGACTGGGGAGAAACTAGTTCCTCTGTTCCTACGGTTGAGGGTAATAACCCTGAGATGCCAAATGTTCCTAATGTGGATCCAGTTGATACAAATGCTAATGATTGGGTTAATGGTGATGAAAGTAGTGCTGATACTGTTAAGGGTGTCAAAATGTGTGGTTCGCAGACCTACCTGAACACTGAGGAGGGGGAACCTTCCCCACTTCAGGTAATGCTGGGTGAAGAGGATGAGGAAGTGGCCTCTACCCCTGCCATGCCGGATTTGGGTGTTCCCCAGGGGACATTTGGTACTGCCCAGATGCAGGACCCCACTTTGGCCCGTGCACGGGAACAAGTTGTAGTATTAAATGGGGTACCCCAAGAGCCAGGTGCGAATGAGCGGTGGCCCCACTTTGCAATATGTAATGAATTGCTGTATCGGGTTACCAAAGTGAGAGAAAATGTGGTAGAACAATTATTGGTACCCCAACAGTATAGACGCAAGGTCCTGGACCTAGCCCATGATGATGTTTTAGGGGGACACCTGGGAGTTGAAAAGACGGAGGCACGGATCACCGACCGGTTTTACTGGCCAGGTCTGAAAGCAGAGGTAAGAAGATACTGTGCCTCTTGTCCCACCTGTCAGTTTACCATGCCGGTGACCCACTTCCGGAGCCCTTTGGTCCCTCTGCCCATAATTGAGGTCCCATTCGAGAGGATAGCCATGGATATAGTGGGTCCTTTGGTTAAGTCAGCTCGAGGTCACTCCTACATACTGGTGATGCTTGACTATGCCACCCGATATCCTGAAGCGCTACCTCTGCGGAATACCTCCTCTAAGGCTATTGCTCGGGAATTATTCCAGTTGTTTACGCGGACTGGTTTTCCCAAGGAAATACTCACGGACCAGGGCACCCCGTTTATGTCGAGGGTTATGGCTGATGTGTGCAAGCTGTTCCGGATTAAACAGCAGCGCACATCGGTCTACCATCCACAAACGGATGGGTTGGTAGAGCGCTTTAATAAGACCCTTAAGTCTATGCTCAAGCGGGTTGTACAAAGAGATGGGAAAGACTGGGACTGCCTGTTACCCGCTCTCCTGTTTGCTATCCGGGAAGTGCCCCAGGCCTCCACTGGGTTTTCGCCCTTTGAGTTGGTATATGGGCGGAGACCTCGCGGACTACTGGATTTTGTTAAAGAGGAATGGGAAAGTGAACCTATTCAGCATAAGAGTGTTCTTGAATATGTTTCCCAAATGCAGGAGAGGATCCGAACTGTGATGCCTCTAGTCAAAGAACATTTGCAGAAAGCCCAGGAGGCTCAACGACGGGTCTACAATAGGGCTGCTAGAATAAGGAACTTCCAAGTGGGGGATCGAGTAGCGGTGTTGATCCCCACTGTGGAAAGTAAATTCTTGGCCAGGTGGCAAGGCCCCTTTGAAGTTGTAGAAAAAGTGGGAGAGGTAAATTATAGAGTCCACCAACCAGGTAAGAGGAAACCCTATCAGATATATCATGTAAACTTGTTAAAGCCCTGGACAGACAGGGAACCGGTGACCTCCCTGGCTGGTGCAAGACTTGAACCTCGGGTTGGGGTGGAGAGTGTCCAAGTAGCAAATACCCTGTCTAGAGTCCAAAGTCAGCAGGCAAAGGAGTTCTTGCAGAGAAATAAAGAGAAATTTTCAGACTTGCCAGGGCTCACTAGTGTCATAGAGCATGATATTGTCACGGAACCAGGAGTCAAAGTTTTTGTCCGGCCTTACCGCATTCCAGAGGCCCAAAGGAAGGCTGTTTCAGAGGAAGTGAAGAAGATGTTAGACCTGGAGATTATTGAGGAATCACAGAGTGAGTGGTCAAGCCCGATTGTGTTGGTACCAAAGCCCAACGGGACTCTGCGATTCTGCAATGATTTCCGGAAACTAAATGAAGTTTCACGGTTTGATGCCTACCCCATGCCCCGGGTAGATGAGCTTATTGAGAGACTAGGTCCAGCCAGGTATATCACTACATTAGACCTTACCAAGGGGTATTGGCAAATCCCGTTGACTAAGGCTGCTAGAGAGAAAACTGCTTTTTCTACCCTAGAGGGAAGTTTTCAGTACAAGAGAATGCCTTTTGGATTGCAAACTGCTCCAGCCACATTTCAGAGGGCAATGGATAGGATTCTACGTCCTCACCGGGAGTATGCCTCAGTATACTTGGATGACATAGTCATTTTTAGCAGAGACTGGGAATCGCACTTGCCCAAAGTCCAGGCAGTACTGGACTTTCTTTGGAAGGAGGGGTTTACAATAAACCCGGAAAAATGTGCTTTGGGAATGGAGGAGGTGAAATACCTGGGCTATGTTGTGGGTAGAGGGGTAGTAAAACCTCAGATCAACAAGGTAGAGGCTGTACAGAATTGGCCCCGCCCCCTCACAAAAAAACAGGTACGTGCATTCCTGGGTATTGTGGGATACTACAGGAGGTTTGTACCCAACTTTGCCACGTTGGCAGCTCCATTGACCGATCTGACTAAGGGTCGGAAATCGGTCATGGTGGAGTGGAATGCAGACGCTCAGAAGGCTTTTTTGGAGCTCAAGTCGGCACTGTGCCAACACCCTGTCCTAGTAGCACCCAATTTTTCAAAAGAGTTTGTTGTACAGACTGATGCTTCCGATGTAGGATTGGGAGCTGTGTTGTCACAGGTTATTCATGGCGAGGAGCACCCAGTAGTCTTCCTCAGTAGGAAGTTAACACCAGCGGAGAAAAACTACGCTATAATTGAACGAGAGTGTCTGGCCATTAAGTGGGCTCTGGAATCCCTCAGATATTACCTTTTGGGGAGGAAGTTTAGGCTGATTTCTGACCATGCCCCTTTAACATGGCTGAGACAAGGTAAAGGGACTAATGCCAGGGTTACTCGGTGGTTCCTGGCACTCCAGGAATTTAAATTTGTTGTGGAGCATAGGCCCGGGAGACTGCATCAAAATGCAGATGCCCTCTCCCGAGTCCATTGTTTGAGCTCCACTGTTGCCTCCACCTCCTTGGCGTTGGGGCACAGGGGGGGGGATATGTACAGGACGCCGTGGCTGGGTCCTGGAAGGACGCTATGTTTCCCCTCTGTTTGGACTGTGGTCCCTTTAAGGGAACAAAAAGGGTTAACTCACCTGTCAGAGGAAGTGGGTTTAAAAACAAGACAGGAAGTTGCAGATGGGTGTGGAGGAGTGCAGAGGAGATAGTGGTTTGTGTGTGGCTTGATTTGCAGCAACCAAAGTCAACAGCAGCGTTCGGCCTGGAAGCCTCCTAGCAGTTGAAGTCACCTGCGACAGCACCCCAGGACTGTGTTTGATTGCGATAGCAATTCGGGACTTTGATAGTCGGTGAGACTGAAACCTTTTTCTTTTGTTTTGCTGCTGTGAAGCTGTTTAAGTTTAATAAAACCTCCTTTTGAACTAAAAGCCTGTGTCCTGCGGTCTAGCTGGTCCCCCGAACTTTACAATATATATTGTAACATGGGGGTGTTTAACTCAAGTGAAAAGATGCATTTTTTAATGCAGTGAGTCCTCATCAGACAGGCATACAGTGGTGTGAAAAAGTGTTTGCCCCCTTCCTCATTTCCTGTTCCTTTGCATGTTTGTCACACTTAAGTGTTTCGGAACATCAAACCAATTTAAACAATAGTCAAGGACAACACAAGTAAACACAAAATGCAATTTGTAAATGAAGGTGTTTATTATTAAAGGTGAAAAAAAATCCAAACCATCATGGCCCTGTGTGAAAAAGTGATTGCCCCCCTTGTTAAAACATACTATAACTGTGGTTGTCCACACCTGAGTTCAATTTCTCTAGCCACACCCAGGCCTGATTATTGCCACACCTGTTCACAATCAAGGCATCACTTAAATAGGAGCTGCTTGATACAGTAAGGTCCACCAGAAGATCCTTAAAAGCTACACATCATGCCGAGACCCAAAGAAATTCAGGAACAATTGAGAAAGAAAGTAATTGAGATCTATCAGTCTGGAAAGGGTTATAAAGCCATTTCCAAAGCTTTGGGAATCCAGCGAACCACAGTGAGAGCCATTATCCACAAATGGCGAAGACATGGAACAGTGGTGAACCTTCCCAGGAGTGGCCGGCCGCCCAAAATTACCCCAATAGCGCAGCGACGACTCATCCAAGAGGTCCCAAAAGACCCCACAACAACGTCCAAGGAACTGCAGGCCTCACTTGCCTCAGTTAAGGTCAGCGTTCATGCCTCCACCATCAGGAAAAGACTGGGCAAAAATGGCCTGCATGGCAGAGTTCCAAGGAGAAAACCACTGCTGAGCAAAAAGAACATCAAAGCTCGTCTCAATTTCTCCACAACACATCTTGATGATCCCCAAGACTTTTGGGACAACATTCTGTGGACCGATGAGACAAAAGTGGAACTCTTTGGAAGGTGTGTGTCCAAGTATATCTGGCGTAGAAGGAACACTGCATTTCAGAAAAAGAACATTATACCAACAGTAAAATATGGTGGTGGTAGTGTGATGGTCTGGGGCTGTTTTGCTGCTTCAGGACCTGGAAGACTTGCCGTGATAAAAGGAACTATGAATTCTGCTGTCTACCAAGAGATCCTGAAGGAGAATGTCCGACCATCTGTTCGTGTACTCAAGCTGAAACGAACTTGGGTTCTGCAGCAGGACAATGATCCTAAACACACCAGCAAGTCCACCACCGAATGGCTGAAGAAAAACAAAATGAAGACTTTGGAGTGGCCTAGCCAAAGTCCTGACCTGAATCCTATTGAGATGTTGTGGTATGACCTTAAAAAGGCCGTTCATGCTCGAAAACCCTCTAATGTAACTGAATTAGGACAATTCTGCAAAGATGAGTGGGCCAAAATTCCTCCAGGACGCTGTAAAAGCCTCATTGCACGTTATCGCAAACGCTTGGTTGCAGTTGTTGCTGCTAAGGGTGGCCCAACCAGTTATTAGGTTTAGGGGGTAATCACTTTTTCACACAGGGCCATGATGGTTTGGATTTTTTTTCACCTTTAATAATAAACACCTTCATTTACAAATTGCATTTTGTGTTTACTTGTGTTGTCCTTGACTATTGTTTAAATTGGTTTGATGTTCCGAAACACTTAAGTGTGACAAACATGCAAAGGAACAGGAAATGAGGAGGGGGGCAAACACTTTTTCACACCACTGTATATAGTTAAGGGCCTGGTAGCCCACGTTTATTGAAAAAACAAAAGTCCATCCAGAAGTCCCACGCAGGGGTTTAACTTCATTAAGCATTCATAAATGAAAAAACATACCAAGCCACCTGGCTCTCTTGTCAGCAGTTCCTCTGCTTGATCTCAACAGAGTGGATTCCTTCCAGTCCCCTGGACTCACTGGCTTCCTTAGTCTTCCTGACTCTCAAGGCTGTCCCTCCTTCCCAGTCTCTGGGCAAAGAATACCCCTTACACAGGGATGACCCCTCCACAGGTCTGTCGTCATACAGCAGCAGCAAGCTGCTCACACTCCACCATCCTCCACTCATTAGCCCCTCATTATATGGTCTGTGTGCAGCTGGGCACACACCTTGCTTGCCATCGTCAAGACCTGGACACAGTTTGAGATCCCATCCAGGACTAGCAAAACCTGGAGAAAACTGACAGAGCAGTTTTCTCCATTTAAATTCTATAGTCTGCAGATATGCAAACTCTGGATCTCCTTTACCTCCAATTTCAAAGGGACAGAGCTTCGCTCTGCCACATATCCCCCCCCTTTGTTTCGATCCGGAGGGAGGAACACCAGCACCCGTCATGGTTGGGACACCTCTGTGCTGGCTGTCAGCCACGTAGGCCCAACCTTTTTTCCGGGTGCGCTTCCAGGCACGTCCCACCCTGGATCTTAACAGGGTCCTATATTTTCCCATCCTCAGCCTTCTTCTTCTTGGGTCCCTGGGCTTAATCATTTTTTTGGGGGAAACTCTGCTTTCCCTGATCCTACCTTTAAACTCGCTGACATCAGCTTTAACCTTCAATATACACCAGTACAACCTCCTCACTTTGGCATGACCATGCAAGCTGCCACCCACATGGGCCAAATCTTGTCCCATCAGGTGAATTTCTCCACGTCCCCTTGCTGCATCTACTTGGGCTTTACAAAGACACTCCCATGCTTTTTTACGAGTGCCCTTCCAAAAGCGAAGTTTTCCCACTTCTCTTGGGCCTACACTAGTCCTTTTACCAATCTTGGTACCTTTTTGCACATGAGGTTGATTTCTGAATTTTACGGATCCAGTACCATTAAGGTTATAAAGTGCTCCCTCAATTTCCACTAGACCACCCCTTTGCTCTTTACTTAATTTAGAAGGAACCACATTTTTAAACACTGGTTTAATGATAAGTGGGGGCTCTTTTATTAGGGTGACAATGGTCCCTCTCTGTACTCCAAGTACGGGCACCCTCTTACTGTCCAAACTTAGCATCACTTGTTTCCTCATGTACACTGCATGCTTATTTTTGTCAGTTTCATCACCAACATCCTCATATGACTGCAGCCTCATCCTAGTCTCCCTCTGAAGGACATACTGACTGTCTTGCGACTTTAAACTTTTAAAGTCATGCGACACCTTGCTGAGCTTTGGGCCATTTTCCTGCAACCATTGTTTATCACGATCCTTCTCAGACCTTAGAAATTTCTCAGACCTCAGGAAACCTTCCCCAGAAATACCCTCCTGAACCTGTAGGGGGCCTAATTCTGCTGTATCTTTTACTTCTCCTGTGTCAATCATACCATTCCCTATCTCATTACAATTTTCAGGGTTTGCTACAACCAGATCAACTTGACCAAGATCTTCAGGTCTACCATTATTTTTGTTGTCACCCATGGTAACCAAACCCTTACAAATTGACAATGAGCTGCATGTTTCATCACGGTCAGAAATATCAATGCATTTGTCATATTTCATTTCACTCATGTTCGGCAGGGCAGTGTCTGAAGAGGAACTGCATCCAGCGGAGTGGTTGTCCACGGCAGCTTCACTATCCACCAACTCCACTGGCCTGAGATCCTCTGCCAACAACTGTCCTGACCATCTTCCCATAAAGCATTTGGACCTGTGACTACAATCACTTCATTTATTGCTGTGCCATCTGGCACTTCCACCAACACATTTGGCACGGCATTATCCATTATCACATCATTGGGCCCTTTGTGGATCACAGACATGACCTCTTCTGTGCGTTCGCCCTTACTTGGCGTTTCCATCTCATGAGCACCATCATCTGCAGTAGCAAGTGCATCCTTGCATACAAGTTGCTCTGCAGGTCCTTCATCTGGCACTGCAGAAGTCATGTCTGCTTCACTTTTACCAACAGAGGCCTTTTCCAACAAAGCCAACAGGCTTTTTGTCCACCTGTCCCAGTCTGTTATCTCTGTGCTCCCAGAGGTACCACGCAGTACCGCTCCTACTGCACAAGGAGACTCAGAGGGACAGAGTGGTTCAGCAACAGACACATTGCACATATCACTTTGGTTCAAATAAGATTTTGGCACTACATTTTTAACCATAGCAGACAGCAATACCACACCTTCACCACCTTGCTCTGGTGGCGCTTCATAAAACGCATTAGAGCTTTGATACCGGTCGTTGCTAGACTGCATTAACCCATTTCCACCATGAGTGTTTTCAAACATTTCAGTTTTAACATTTAACATCCTGTCATCACTATGTTCAGGTACCCTCTTATCCCTCAGAGCAGCACCAAAGTTGTCCCAGGCAACCTCCGGCTCCAAAACGCAGAGCTCCCTGGGGGTTTCTAGGGGCACCTCTATGGCCTTCTTCACAGTTGCTAGGGGAGATAGCACATCTTTAACCGCATTCACAGCAGGGTTATCTCTAGTGAGCTGCACTAGCCCATTAGCAACTGGACCATTCACTTTAGCCAACACAATATTAGCAGTTTTACCCATCATATTGTCACATTCAAGTTTACCACTTGCCTCCCCACTGGACAGGGCACTGCAGTGAGGCAAGTCCTTTTCCAAACAGACAGTGGATCTCCCATTTGGGGTCACTTCCTCTCCAGTGTGCACAGTCACATATTCAGTCTCTTCTATGCATTTACCAGCACCAGTCTTTTTCAACATCAACCCAGCGGTTCCAGCCATTATTTCATTAAAGACAGTCTTACCCACCGCAGTAGTAGGGGTCACCATCTTCATTTGAGTACGTTGTCTCACAAACCAGTCCTCTGCTGCACTTTTACTGGCCCACTCTCCCTGGTGGCCACCGGATGAAATTACAGCAGGCATCTCCAACTGTTTAGCACCCCCTGCCGACACGACAGGAAAATCCTCGTTGCCAGGGGTGACTGCAAACATATTTGCACAGGAATCTGGGCCTGGAGATAAAGACCTTTGCTCCTGGTAATTTTGAAATGCATACGCATCTTTAGGTGGATGCTTAGCTACATATGCCCTGTAGCTCCTCCTTTCCTTTGGCAATCTTTCTCCCGTTGCCATGGGAAACCGCACTCTCCCAGCAGAGCTTTGCTGATTCTCCCAAACTCTTTGATGCATTGTGGCTTTCAACTTGCCACCACTCTCTGCAGGCAATACTTTTCTCATATGGTCTGCAGACTTGACATCACCGCCGTTGCTATGGGCAACCACATACCTCTCCAACTTCCGGTCAGGCTGTCGGTCCATGATGCGATGGAACTCTCCTCTAAAAAGGATTTCCTCTTTAAACTTGCGGTAGTCATGCTGGTCTCCGTCCATCAAATGGTAAACCGACCGGAACTCTATCCGTAATAAGGTTTGCAGCAGTTTTGGCCACCAGTCCCTAGGCCATTTTCTCTTTACAGCAACTTTTTCAAATCTTACAAGGAAGTCCCCAACCTCCTCTGTAGGCAGCATGGGTTGCATATAGTCAGAGGCCAAGATCTGAGCCCCTTGCACTGCGCCACACTCTTTGTGATTCTGCTTGAACCATTCATTCACTGTCTCACACATCACTGGCCCCTTTTGACTGGCCCTCCAAGGTGGAGACATCTTCTCAGGCCACGCTGAGCTCACTTCACCTTTAACTTGATTTAACATGAACTTCTTGTGTTTTGACTGCCTCATCCTTGCAGTCACATGCACAGCAGCTTGTTACACAGTTCACAGCATAGAAAAAAAATTTTTTCTCACAAGTGCACTACCTGCACACAATGCAACACAGTCAATTGAACTCCTGCGCAATGCAGTTTGCCTGGCTGCCACACACAGCTAGCAGCAGTTCCTGAAATGACTCACCACTGGCGCAGAGACCGGATTTCACCGTCTGTATGCCCGCATTCGAACACCACTTGTAACATGGGGGTGTTTAACTCAAGTGAAAAGATGCATTTTTTAATGCAGTGAGTCCTCATCAGACAGGCATATATAGTTAAGGGCCTGGTAGCCCACGTTTATTGAAAAAAACAAAAGTCCATCCAGAAGTCCCACGCAGGGGTTTAACTTCATTAAGCATTCATAAATGAAAAAACATACCAAGCCACCTGGCTCTCTTGTCAGCAGTTCCTCTGCTTGATCTCAACAGAGTGGATTCCTTCCAGTCCCCTGGACTCACTGGCTTCCTTAGTCTTCCTGACTCTCAAGGCTGTTCCTCCTTTCCCAGTCTCTGGGCAAAGAATACCCCTTACACAGGGATGACCCCTCCACAGGTCTGTCGTCATACAGCAGCAGCAAGCTGCTCACACTCCACCTTCCTCCACTCATTAGCCCCTCATTATATGGTCTGTGTGCAGCTGGGCACACACCTTGCTTGCCATCGTCAAGACCTGGACACAGTTTGAGATCCCATCCAGGACTAGCAAAACCTGGAGAAAACTGACAGAGCAGTTTTCTCCATTTAAATTCTATAGTCTGCAGATATGCAAACTCTGGATCTCCTTTACCTCCAATTTCAAAGGGACAGAGCTTCGCTCTGCCACAATATATATACTTTAATCTAAACCATTCCATTGAACATATAGCTCTGGCTGTATGTTTATGGTCGTTGTCCTGCTGGAAGGTGAACCTCTGCCCCAGTCTCAAGTTTTTTGCTTCCCTGTCCCTGCCGAAGAAAAGCATCCCCACAACATGATGCTGCCACCACCATGTTTCACGGTGTGATTAGGGTGATTTGCAGTGTTTTTTTCCTGCCACGCAGCGTTTTGCTTTTAGGCCAAAAAGTAAAGTTAAATTTTGATCTCATCTGACCAGAGCACCTTCTTCCACATGTTTGCTGTGTCCCCCACATGGCTTCTTGCAAACTGAAAACAGGAATTCTTATGGCTTTCTTTCAACAATGGCTTGCCGCTCTTCCATAAAGGCCAGATTTGTGGAGTGCACGACTAATATGTGTCCTGTGGACAGATTCTCCCACCTGAGCTGTGGATCTCTGCAGCCCCTCCATAGTTACCATGAGCCTCTTGGCTGCTTCTCTGAGGAAAACTCTCCTTGCCCGGCCTGTCAGTTTAGGTGGACGGCCATGTCTTGGTAAGTTTGCAGTTATGCCATAATCTTTCCATTTTCGGATGATGGATTAAACAGTGCTCTGTGAGATGTTCAAAGCTTGGGATTTTTTTTATAACCTAACTGGTTTAAACTTCTCCACAACTTTATCCCTGACCTGTCTGGTGTGTTCCTTGGCCTTCATAATGCTGTTGGTTCACTAAGGTTCTCTAACAAACCTCTGAGGGCTGCATAGAACAGCTGTATTTATACTGAGATTAAATTACACACAGGTTGACTCTATTTACTAATTAGGTGACTTCTGAAGTCAATTGGTTCCACTAAATTTTATTTAGGGGTTTTAGAGTAAAAGGGGCTGAATACAAATGCACTCCACACTTTTTACATTTTTATTTGTAAAAAAAAATTTGAAAACCATTTATCATTTTCCTTTCACTTCCCAATTATGTGCCACTTTGTGTTGGTGTATCACATAAAATCCCAACAAAATACATTTACGTTTTTGGTTGTAACATGACAGAATGTGTAAAATTGCAACGGGTAGGAATACCTTTTCAAGGAACTCTATCTATCTACAGTATATCACAAAAGTGAGTACACCCCTCACATTTTTGTAAATAATTTATTATGTCTTTTCATGTGACAACGCTGAAGAAATGCCACTTTGCTACAATGTAAAGTAGTGAGTGTACAGCTTGTATAACAGTGTAAATTTGCTGTCCCCTCAAAATAACTCAACATATAGCCATTATTGTCTAAACCGCTGGCAACAAAATTGAGTACACCCCTAAGTGAAAATGTCCAAATTGGGCCCAATTAGCCATTTTTTCTCCCCGGTGCCATGTGACTCGTTAGTGTTACAAGGTCACAGGTGTGAATGGTGTGTTAAATTTGGTGTTATCCATCTCTCACTCTCTCATACTGGTCACTGAAAGTTCAACATGGCAAAGAACTCTCTGAGGATCTGAAAAAAAAACTTGTTGCTCTACAAATAGATGGCCTAGGCTATAAGAAGATTGTCAAGACCCTGAAACTGAGCTGCAGCACGGTGGCCAAGACCATACAGCAGTTTAACAGGACAGGTTCCACTCAGAACAGGCCTCGCCATGGTCAACCAATAAAGTTAAGTGCAGGTGCTCCGCATCATATGCAGAGGTTGTCTTTGGGACGTTTGAGTGCTGCCAGCATTGCTGCATAGGTTGAAGGGGTGGGGGGAGGTCAGACCATACACCTGCATCAAATTGATCTGCATGGCTGTGATCCCAGAAGGAAGCCTCTTCTAAAGATGATGCACGAGAAAGCCCGCAAACAGTTTGCTGAAGACAAGCAGACTAAGGACATGGATTACAGGAACCTGTGGTCTGATGAGACCAAGATAAACTTATGTGGTTCAGATGGTGTCAAGAATGTGGGGCGGCAACCAAGTGAGGAGTACAAAGACATGTGTGTCTTGCCTACAGTCAAGCATGGTGGTGGGAGTGTCATGGTCTGGGGCTGCATAAGTGCTGCCGGCACTGGGGAGCTACAGTTCATTGAGGGAACCATGAATGCCATAATGTATTGTGACATACTGAAGCAGAGCATGATCCCTTCCCTTCGGAGACTGAGCCGCATTGCAGTATTCCAACATA
Organism: Lithobates sylvaticus; assembly: GCA_028564925.1. Classification (NCBI taxonomy): domain Eukaryota; kingdom Metazoa; phylum Chordata; class Amphibia; order Anura; family Ranidae; genus Lithobates; species Lithobates sylvaticus. The sequence goes on from CM053029.1 coordinate 215,822,586, forward strand.
ACAACCCCAAACACACCTCCAAGAGGACTGCCTTGCTAAAGAGGCTGTGGGTAAAAGTGATGGACTGGCCAAGCATGTCTCCGGACGTAAGCCCTATTGAGCATCTGTGGGGAATTCTCAAATGGAAGGTGGAGGAACGCAAGGTCTCTAACATCCAGCAGCTCCATGATGTTGTTATGGAGGAGTGGAAAAGGACTCCAGTGGCAACTTGTGAACCTCTGGTGAACTCCATGCTCAAGAGGGTTAAGGCAGTGCTGGAAAATAACGGTGGCCACACAAAATATTGAAACTTTGGGCCCAATTTGGACATTTTCGCATAGGGGTGTACTCACTTGCCAGCAGTTTAGACATTAATGGCATTGTGTTGAGCTAAAAAAGATTATTTGGTTGGGCAAGTAGGTGGAACAGCAGATGGTCTATCGCATCCCAGAAAATGTATAAAAGTTTTAACAGTAGGCCGTAATGTGCATAAAACAAAGGCCAATACCCCTAGGGGATGCTTAGAGTGAAGATAGACACTTGTAAACAGATGTATGCGTGTAATAAAGTAAACATTTATTCAAACAGTGTGCACAATAAGCAAAAAAATGCTCAGTAAGGCATGGTATGTTTACAACAGAAATAAAGTCGGTTGATACAGTTTACAACATGTCAAGGGAGCAAAACATACAAAGCATTATGACAAAGGTATAAACTTGCTTGGTACATATGGTAAGGAAGATGCCAACATGTTTCGGACTGTGGTCCTTTGTCAAGGCAATTGGGTATCCTTAGATTCTCATCTAAATAGATGGGGGGTCATAAAGTTTAGTCTCAGTATACCAATACATTATATTTGCACTGTCAAGATCTATATTGCTGGAAGTGATTGATCTCATGGATAGAAAGACAATGAGGTACTCACATGTCCTGCCAATGCTCAATGATTTGTCATATGGGGGAGCCACTGAGCGTGGTATCCAAAGGTGCAGTAAAAACAAAGTGTACTTCGACACTAGGATATAAAGAACCTGCTGAAGACCCCTTCAGAATACAAGGTCCGGCATACAGGGTTTAGGGCAAGAAGCCCAAGTCCTGTATTAAACACAGTAGGTCAGCCAGTGTATCACTGTAAAACAGAGTAGAGGGGGAAATGGTAAGAAAAAGGTGGACAAAGTAAAAATGTATGGCTAAAATGAAGTAGGCCATGTATTTACCTGAGTATAAAGCGTGAGTAGTGGATAAGAGGTCATCTCTGGTCAGTCAGCAGCATAATACTGAAGCCAGAGTATGGAAAGTTTATAAGGGGTCAAGTAATGAGCAACAGCTGAGGGTGGGTGTGTATCACCATCCGAGATGCTTACGTTGGTTGGCTAATGTGTTTTGGGAGGCGGGCGCCAGGAGGCGCTAACATGACCTCCCAATGTGGACCTCTGACGGGGCGGCGCCGGGCGCGGCCGCGTCATCGCGGCGCGGCCACGTCCGGCGTCGTGACGTCACCAACGCGGGACAGGCAAGCGCCGGCCTCCTGGTGCGCTCCAGGATGGAGCGCAAGCAGGAAGCGGACCAGAGAGCTGGTCTAGATGGAAGGCGGAGAGGTGGCGCATGCGCAATGGAGCAGGCGCGCACGCGCACCTGGTCTTACCCGCGCCGGGTATTCTCATGAAGGGGGGAAAGAAAGGCAGGTAGGGTATAGAGACATTAGTCCATATAGGACAAGTATTAGCAAATGAGCAGTGGGGGACATGCAAGAATGTTGAAAATAACAACCTTGGATTGTATATGGCTTATAAACATTGGGGAAGAGGGAGAGACATGTACCAATACATACACAGCATATAATACATAGGCATGAAGTCCTACATGCTGCAAAGTGCATATAGTACAAATGATACAGGTCACAGAATTAGGTATGGGTGCTTGGACGTGGGGGACCATGGTTAAAGATCTAGTTCACAAACTCCGGTCTCGAAGCCCTCAAGATAGGGTTTAAAATTGAAGGCTTCATTGAGGCCGGGGGGTATGGTGGCATTGAGGTGAAAAATCCAACGAAGTTCGCTCTGAAGGAGCGCTTTGTTGTAATCGCCCCCTCGATTTGGAGGTGGGATATGATCTAGAGCTCTGAAAGAAATTTTGGGGATAATGTCAGGGTGAACTATAGAGGTGTGTCGTCCCAATGGTACATCAGGATCTCTTTGGTTTATACTGGTAACGTGTCCGTAGATTCGTTTCCAGAATGGTAGTTTGGTCTTGCCCACGTAGAAGCACCCACATTCACATTCCAAAAGGTAAACAATGCCAATAGAACGACAATTAACATAGTGTTTAGGAAAAAGGCGTTGACCATTGGGTAAAACATTGTGTAAATTGGATTTAGGCAGATATTTACAATAGTTGCAATTGCCGCATGGAAAGGTACCCTTGAGCTGTCTCTGGGATTTATTACTACTTTTGTATTCACTAGTGATGAGTTTGTCGCGAAGAGACGGGGCGCGTCGATAAGTGATCAAGGGTTTGGGCGGGACAAAGGGGGAAAGTGCCCTGTCTGTAGAAATGATGTGCCAGTGTTTGAGAAGTATTTGAGTAATTTCATTATGTTGTTGGCAGTAATTTGTTATGATTCTGAGAGGTGGTTGTGTGGAGGGCCCGACTGGTTTGGGAATAAGTAAAGCAGAACGTGATTTGGATTTCGCTTTTTTATAAGCGTTTTTTAAAACGCTATTTTTGTAGCCACGTGCGCGAAGTCTTACCCTCAGTATGGAGGCCTCGTGTTCAAAGGAGGTATCCGTGGAGCAGTTACGTCGGGCACGTAGGTATTGGGCAAAGGGAATAGATTTGAGTAAGGGTTGGGGGTGAAAGCTGGAGGCTGCAAGGATAGTGTTGCCTGCAGTCGGTTTGCGGAAAAGTTGGCTTTGTAGTTGGCCATGTATGTCCTTGCTAAGGGTAAGGTCAAGGAAAGAGATGGAGCTATAGCTGTATGTCATTGTGAATTTGAGGTTGAGAGAGTTCGAGGTATTAAGGTATAGAAGAAAGTGTTGTAAAGTGTCTATGGGGCCCCCACTATTCCCTTTGCCCAATACCTACGTGCCCGACGTAACTGCTCCACGGATACCTCCTTTGAACACGAGGCCTCCATACTGAGGGTAAGACTTCGCGCACGTGGCTACAAAAATAGCGTTTTAAAAAACGCTTATAAAAAAGCGAAATCCAAATCACGTTCTGCTTTACTTATTCCCAAACCAGTCGGGCCCTCCACACAACCACCTCTCAGAATCATAACAAATTACTGCCAACAACATAATGAAATTACTCAAATACTTCTCAAACACTGGCACATCATTTCTACAGACAGGGCACTTTCCCCCTTTGTCCCGCCCAAACCCTTGATCACTTATCGACGCGCCCCGTCTCTTCGCGACAAACTCATCACTAGTGAATACAAAAGTAGTAATAAATCCCAGAGACAGCTCAAGGGTACCTTTCCATGCGGCAATTGCAACTAATGTAAATATCTGCCTAAATCCAATTTACACAATGTTTTACCCAATGGTCAACGCCTTTTTCCTAAACACTATGTTAATTGTCGTTCTATTGGCATTGTTTACCTTTTGGAATGTGAATGTGGGTGCTTCTACGTGGGCAAGACCAAACTACCATTCTGGAAACGAATCTACGGACACGTTACCAGTATAAACCAAAGAGATCCTGATCTACCATTGGGACGACACACCTCTATAGTTCACCCTGACATTATCCCCAAAATTTCTTTCAGAGCTCTAGATCATATCCCACCTCCAAATCGAGGGGGCGATTACAACAAAGCGCTCCTTCAGAGCGAACTTCGTTGGATTTTTCACCTCAATGCCACCATACCCCCCGGCCTCAATGAAGCCTTCAATTTTAAACCCTATCTTGAGGGCTTCGAGACCGGAGTTTGTGAACTAGATCTTTAACCATGGTCCCCCACGTCCAAGCACCCATACCTAATTCTGTGACCTGTATCATTTGTACTATATGCACTTTGCAGCATGTAGGACTTCATGCCTATGTATTATATACTGTGTATGTATTGGTACATGTCTCTCCCTCTTCCCCAATGTTTATAAGCCATATACAATCCAAGGTTGTTATTTTCAACATTCTTGCATGTCCCCCACTGCTCATTTGCTAATACTTGTCCTATATGGACTAATGTCTCTATACCCTACCTGCCTTTCTTTCCCCCCTTCATGAGAATACCCGGCGCGGGTAAGACCAGGTGCGCGTGCGCGCCTGCTCCATTGCGCATGCGCCACCTCTCCGCCTTCCATCTAGACCAGCTCTCTGGTCCGCTTCCTGCTTGCGCTCCATCCTGGAGCGCACCAGGAGGCCGGCGCTTGTCTGTCCCGCGTCGGTGACGTCACGACGCCGGACGTGGCCGCGCCGCGATGATGCGGCCGCGCCCGGCGCCGCCCCGTCAGAGGTCCACATTGGGAGGTCATGTTAGCGCCTCCTGGCGCCCGCCTCCCAAAACACATTAGCCAACCAACGTAAGCATCTCGGATGGTGATACACACCCACCCTCAGCTGTTGCTCATTACTTGACCCCTTATAAACTTTCCATACTCTGGCTTCAGTATTATGCTGCTGACTGACCAGAGATGACCTCTTATCCACTACTCACGCTTTATACTCAGGTAAATACATGGCCTACTTCATTTTAGCCATACATTTTTACTTTGTCCACCTTTTTCTTACCATTTCCCCCTCTACTCTGTTTTACAGTGATACACTGGCTGACCTACTGTGTTTAATACAGGACTTGGGCTTCTTGCCCTAAACCCTGTATGCCGGACCTTGTATTCTGAAGGGGTCTTCAGCAGGTTCTTTATATCCTAGTGTCGAAGTACACTTTGTTTTTACTGCACCTTTGGATACCACGCTCAGTGGCTCCCCCATATGACAAATCATTGAGCATTGGCAGGACATGTGAGTACCTCATTGTCTTTCTATCCATGAGATCAATCACTTCCAGCAATATAGATCTTGACAGTGCAAATATAATGTATTGGTATACTGAGACTAAACTTTATGACCCCCCATCTATTTAGATGAGAATCTAAGGATACCCAATTGCCTTGACAAAGGACCACAGTCCGAAACATGTTGGCATCTTCCTTACCATATGTACCAAGCAAGTTTATACCTTTGTCATAATGCTTTGTATGTTTTGCTCCCTTGACATGTTGTAAACTGTATCAACCGACTTTATTTCTGTTGTAAACATACCATGCCTTACTGAGCATTTTTTTGCTTATTGTGCACACTGTTTGAATAAATGTTTACTTTATTACACGCATACATCTGTTTACAAGTGTCTATCTTCACTCTAAGCATCCCCTAGGGGTATTGGCCTTTGTTTTATGCACATTACGGCCTACTGTTAAAACTTGTGTTGAGCTATTTTGAGGGGACAGCAAATTTACACTGTTACACAAGCTGTACACTCTCTACTTTACATTGTAGCAAAGTGTGCTTTCTTCAGTGTTGTCACATGAAAAGATACAATAAAATATTTACAAAAATGTGTGGGGTGTACTATCTACCTATGTGTCTATGATATGTAATAAAAACCTTGTGTCCAGCCCCTCCTGAGGGGTCCCACTTGAATTAAGATTTTGCATTTTGCCTCTTGGAAGGAATGACTCTACTTTATTAGTAGACTCCTTTTCTCCATATTGCTTGACGGTTCTGCTGTACTATATGTCTGTTTTTTCCTTTTCTATGCAAATTTTCTTGACCAATATCCTTTTTAGCACCATTTTATTCAGTTAAGCAAAGGTTGGGTAGAGGAGGCACACAAGATGAGTAGATGAGCCATCAGTTGCGGAATGGGAAACAGCTGTTCTTGGTGGGATGAGAGATGCTGCAGTGACAAAAATAGTCTTAGTGAAAGAAAGCAAATTGGCTTTTTTCAGCACCATTTTCCAATCACTTGTCGCTTGTTCTCCTTGCCAAAAGTGGCTACGATCCAAAATCTATCACCTTATCTCTTTCATTTTTCCACCTCAAGCACAGTGAACATATGCTCCTTTAGAAGGTTCCTCTTCAACAAAAATAGGTCAAATCCAGTTCAGAAAAAAAGAGGTTATGTAATATGTTTAATTATAATAATCACAGTTAATTATTTTACTGACAATGTGCAAAAATGTTTGTGCTGGAGAGACATATTAACAGGTATAATTAGTATTTGACTCTAAGTAGTGCCTTGTGTTATGGTATGTTGCTGTTAAAACAACATAACGCAAAACCTGACTACAAGCAGTCTTGTCTTTCAGTGGCTGATACCACATAGAAGATATAGAAAAAAATTATGTGTACAGGAGTCTACAGTGAACCTATAGTGTAACAAGTCGCCAGTACCCTGACCTTTCTAAACTCTGTCTAGTGACAATTTTATGTGAAAATAAAATGTGTGCAATGTCTTATGGTAGGTTTTCTTAAAAATCAGCCATAGCTTTAGTAGGAAAGCTTATGTCCTGCCAGCATGCTGCAGAGTGGGACTCTTGCTTTCTATGTTGAAGCAGTATCACTGTACAGATGTTTAGTTTGTAAAATTCACCACCGTAAAATCTCAAAAATTCGCCCCTTTTTAACAAATGAAACCACCAAGCTCCTCATTCACTCCCATATATTTTGCCTTGGATATTGCAACTCCCTTCTCATTGGCTTGCCTCTCCATAGGCTACCCCCTCGTCAATCTATTATGAATGCTGCTGCGAGACTTATCCACCTTACCAACCGCTCAGTGTCTGCGAACCCTCTCCTCCAATCCCTACACTAGCTCCCAATCACCCAGCGAATCAAATTCAAAATACTAACCACAACATACAAAGCCATTCACAACTCTGCCCTGAGCTACATCACCAATATTGTCTCCAAATATCCCCCAAATTGTCCTCTTTACTCTTCTCAAGACCTCCTACTCTCAAGCTCTCTCCTCTCCTCCTCCCATGCTCATATCCAGGATTTCTCCAGAGCCTCTCCCATCCTCTGAAATTCGATACCTCCACCGGTCCGGCTATCCTCTACTCTTGCTACCTTCAGGTGATCCCTGAAAACTCATCTCTTCAGGAAAGCCTATCACATCTCCAACTAATCTCCTACCACTTCCATCAGCTCATTCCCCACAGTTACAACCTTTTGTACCACCTGCCCCACCCTATTAGATTGTAAGCTCTTCTGAGCAGGGCCCTCGCCATCCTCTTGTATTTTATTGTATTATAACTGTATTGTCTCCTTTTTATATTGTAAAGCGTTACGTAAACTCTTGGTGTTATATAAATCCTGTATTATAATAATAATGTTCAACACACCTCTTGCTGAGTCACAGTTAGAACTGAGGATCAATAACTTTACTTGCTGTATTGCTTTAGATCCCACCCAGTAGAGGGTATGTATAGAGAACTGTTTCCCCCACAGAGAGCCAGGGTTCCACTCTGCAGCTGCTAGCTGGGGGCAAGCTTTTCTATGTAGACTGTGACTGCTTTGAAAAAATCTAATTTAAACTGAAGGTTTATGCAGACTTTAACATTTAAGGGAACTAATCATTTAAGGGAACAGGATTGTAATGGCCATTATGTTAGTATACTTTACTTTAATAAATCTTTACAAGGCCAAAAAGGAAGATTTCGATTTGTTCAAGCCAATACTTAAAGCGGAGCTCCAACCAAAAGGGGAAACTTTGCTTGTTTGCTTCCTTCCCCCCCTCTGCTGCCATATTTGGCACCTTTCTTGGGGGAGCATGTACCTGTTTTTGACGCCCGGAAGCACCTCCGGGCCATTCATGCACAGTAGGGAACCGGCTGTGAAGCCGCAAGGCTTCAATGCCGGTTTCCCTTAGAAGTAATGGCGGTGGCAGCACCTGAGAGCCGATTGTATTAAAAGTCAGCAGTACTACATTATTTGTAGCTACTGACTTTTCATTTATTTTTTGGGGGGTGGGGGGGTGGGATGGAGCTTCACTTTAACACCAAAAGACTTCCAAAGGAGGCTATAGGCTCACTACTCATGCATTTTACACTGTTGTTATCACTAGGATCAGGGGTCAAGTCCTGTGGAAAAAAGTGTGGGAACTCCCACTCAAGATACACTCGCCCACCAAAAAAAAAAAAAATGATACGCTCATATGCACGAACGCTTCAAAAGTTGTATTTTTCATCCAATTTTTGTATTGTGTGTATGAAGCTTAACTGTTAATACATTAAAAAAAAACAATCCTCAACAAACATAAACGGTAATTCTCTGAATAATCAGCATTCATTCAGCTGTGCTTCCATGCAAATGTGAACATAATGTTCTGATCTTTATTGGGGAATTTTATTTTGTATATAGAGTGTTTATGTGGTGAGTTTATACTTTTTATTGAACAGAGTTTGGATAACACAGGGTTAAATGGAAAGGTCATAAATTAATTGCACATTATCTGGACAGAATGCTTGGGGAGATAGTGATGTGTTCCTGCTTAGGAGATGCATGTTAGCTTGGGGGGCTGCAAACTCTGCAGGGCTCCAACACACACTCGCTGCTATTCCGAACCCTTCACATATTTCCACATAAACTTCCCTCCTGGCATTAAACTTTGCCAGGTACTGTGCTCAGCTTACCACCCCAAACTGATGTTCCTCCCTCAGCTCACCTCTCTCCCTGCATGTCCTGTGAGCAGAATAGCTGTGCTCCTCCTCTGGGTTCTCTCATCATATGGCACTGAAGATAGAGGAGGGGGGGATTCAGCGGGACACACAGAGCAAGTATGCAGGAGACTGGGGAGGGAGGATGAGGAGACAGAAAATCAGGAGGGGCCGGCAGGGAGGAGCGCATCACGAGAGGTCTGACTAAACACAATCTCTTAGCAGCAGGGACCTGATCTATCCGTCAGCTAGCTGTGATTGACAGGTAGATTGAAGCTGTCATGGGGCCCCCACTGGCAATGCCTGAATGGTCAGTCCACCCTTCATGTGTGTCACTTACTATTGCGAGCTGTGTTGCCGGCTGCTGGTGTAGCAACTGCCACACCGCTCGCATACTTCAAAGTCTTGCAGGACACGGCTGCTAACGGGAACTGAGTTCCTGTTGTGGAAAAAGTACAGGAACTCCGTTCCCATGCGTTCCCGTAGGACTTAAGCCCTGACTAGGATGCTGGTCCTGAGAAAGGACATGCAGCTGTCACCAGCGCAAATGTATGCAGACAGGAAATTACTAAAAGAGCCTGAAAAAAGAAAAGTAACAAAAAAAAAAAAAAGCTTAAGTATATTCTAAAAGAAAAATGCATATCAACTGTTTCTGGCACACAGCTCTTTATCAAACTAAATGTCATCATGTTAGGATTTACTACTACTTTAAACTAGAGCTGTAGCCTTGCATTTAGAAAAATATGTGTAGGGACCTCTTGCTGGGAAAGAAATACCCCCAAAGCAAGGGCAGGATGACATTACTCCAGGGTTGATTCATGGCCGCAGTGGAGAGTTACAACAACAAAGGATGCCAGTCAATTTATTATTTTTTCAGAATTATATTCTCTGATTCACAGGGAGAGAGGGTTATGACTTTAGATACCTCCAGAAACATGGGGTCTGGGCTCTGCCACACTTCTCCTTCATCTATAAAGGGGTACCAGGATCCTACAGGAATGCCTTTCCTGGCTCTAGACCCTGGGTGCTGTACCCTCCTCAACCAGGCAGAGTCTAGGGCAGTGCTAGGTCCAAAGAGGCTTTTGGCCTAGTCAGCACAAACTCCACTGCACACACCTTCCTAGTCCTCAGCCCAGAAAAGAAAACTCACCCAGCCACTTCCCAAATATTTATATCCTCTCCCCAGCATGCACAACTGGACATAACCCTCCTAGTGGCTGGTCAGAGTGGACATAAATATTCATAGCTCAGGATAGTAATCCCATGTCTATCGCCCCAAGTGCCAAACATATCCAGTGGTAGCAACAAGGAACAACAGTGACCCTGAACTTATAGGAGAGCTAAATGAAAATCTATAAATTAGACAGGGGAAATTTAAATTTACTAGCCACCTCTGATTATGGCAGGGTGGTTGCATATGTGCTGCATGTTTGTGTGGGCCTAGAAATCGAGGATGCTAGGCATCAGGAGCTGCCTGCATTGTAGGAAATAGGGTGTATTTGACTTTTCCTTGTAAAATCATAAAACTGTGTGCATTGGCCCTAAATTGATATCACATTAGTGCATCGTTTAGGTAATGTAGTAAATGGTAAAGTTCAAAGTTAACATATACTGTACAATTTACTTAGGAGGGCTTTATTGCCCCATCAATCTTTCATTCTGGCACATTCAGGAAAGAGAAAAATAGTTTGCGTAATCTTTTGTACTAACAGGAAGTGCCATGACATCACTATGTGATGGATGTGGTTAAGGTAATATTAAAATGAAATTTTATCATCCTATAAGGTATTAGGTAGAATGCTAAAATGTCTATTTCAATGTGTAATATTATGTCATTGCTTGGTTTGTTTTGACCTTAATTCTAACTCAGATAGTTGCTAGCTCCCCCCCATTCTGAAGCCGAACCGCAAAGAATTATAAAAAGACTGCCTCTTTTCCGAGAACTGGACCTAAGACAGACATGACATCAACATCCAATGTCTCGAAGAAGAAAAGAAGAAGTTACGAAGAATATCTAATATAATCTAATATAGTTAGGATTAATTACTAAACTTGCTAAATCGGCTAAAAGCTCATACACTTGTTACAGTAATATGTTGCAATAATATGTTTTGCATATGTCTCGCCTTGCTTGTTTGAAAGTCCACCCATTGTCATATAAACTGAAAAAAGAGGAAATAAGAGCAGAAAGTAATTTCACACTGGACACAGACTCAGAGTGATTACTTCAGAGCGTGCATGCTTCATATTCAATAATTTGATCAGGGGCAGATATAAAAATACTGGACCTTGGTTCTGGTCCTTCCAAAACAACTACACTCCCAATGTTTACACAATGTGGTGTGATCTTCTAAAGAGCATTCTTATGGAATAATCTGTAAAGGAACCAGAAGCCTAGGAAGTCATTATGTTAACTCCTGGACCTAGCACTGGCTCCTAGCTGTCTCTGAGAGAAAGTGATTCCAATGCTAGTATCAGCAGGGATCCACAGGAGCCACCCAGTCAAGGTGACATTTTAAAACAGTGCTAAGACAAATAGCCAATGTCCGCGTGCCGTTTTAAAAGTACTTAAAGTGGATGTAAACCCACCACTCATGATTCTCAACTATTGCCATCTTTCTTATGTATATATGTATACATGCCTGCTGCATGTATCCCTACCTTTTAATGTTTTCGTGGCAAGACTGGGCACATATGACATGAAATCATATGCTCTACCAGGTACAAGCCTTAATTAAAACCTTTTTTTTGTGGGGTTTAGATCCACTTTAAGGTCCCATGTATGAACTTGGGATTAGGATCTAAGCGGTTTCACAGAGATACAAGGGTTGGTTTGATTACTTACAAAGTTACTTGCACCACCAGAAGATGTTCGTGCTTCAGCATTTTTGTTACTCTGGAAATGTTTTAGGCCAGGTTTGGTTCATTTGTAGTAGGATTAATATATGGGTTCTGTTGTTTTAGAAAGCAAAGAGTTTAGAGTTTAATGAAATCCATTTATTAAATCCCACTGCTGGGCTTTCTAAACACCATAGCTTTTATGTTACGCATACCGTCATTTCTACTAATGGCGGAGATCGTGAAAGCCTTTAACACCATTTTTGAATGCCTTTTTTTTTTTGCTAGACAAAGGCTAGATCAGGTTTTCTGTTTGTTTTTATTATTTATTTTTCTGTTAAGTGGTCAACTTATTATTTTAACTAAAGAGACCTTAAGAATAATTGCAGGCTATCAAAAAAGTGTTTAAACACAACAGGTGTAATCTGAATCATGAAAAATGAAAAGTCTAATATCTCCATAGTAACTAATAGCCACATGAAGTTAGTTTCATTATAAAATATTTATCTTGCTATCCTGCTGAGATGTTTGTAAACTTTTGTATGCAAAGAGAGCTGTGCCAGCTGATAAAAACTGGCATACAATAAACTTAAAGCGGAACTCCAGGAAGTCTAAAACATCTCCCTTGCAGGGCTATGCCTGGACTGAAAGAGGTTGCTGCTTGTTTAGGCCTAGGGGTCATAGAAAAGAAGATTTACTTACCCTCCCATGCTGCTAGACCTGTCCCTCAACGTCTAATCCCTATGCTCTGGCAGTCTAAGGTCCTGACATAATCAAGACTGCCAGGGAAGCAGAGGTTCAGGTAAATAAAAGTGCTTTTGCTCTTACCTAAAATAGATGAGCCGTAAACACATGCCCCACTTTAACCACTTCCCACCCGGCCAATGTACATATACGGCCGGGTGGGAGCCGTCTACTTCTGAATGGACGTTCCGGAATGTCCTTCAGAAGTAGAGGGATCGCGCGTGTGCCCGCGCAGCGGCGCGATCCCGATGCGGCCGTGTCACCCGGACACGGCGCATCTCGGATCGGCAGGAGGGCTCGGTGATTGGCCCTCCTGATCACATGATGGGCGTGACGAATCACAGCCTTCATGTGATGTAAACAAACAGCCGGTTGCTAGGCAATCGGCGCTCCTCTCCTCACACGGAAGTCGTCGGTGAGGAGAGGAGAGCGGATCGCTGCAGCCGGCTGGTGATCAGTGAGTATTAGCTGTTTTTTTTACAGCTTTTACACACTGATCACCTGTCTAGTGTCCCCACACAGTAAAACACACATGTCCCCACCACACATGTCCCCAAAACACACATGTCCCCAAAACACACATGTCCCCAAATAATAAAAACACATGTCCCTCACATATGTCCCAGTAAAATCACATGTGCCAATGATTATCTGCACACATATGTCCGTGATCAGCTGCACACCCCTTTTACATGATCATTTGCGTACATAAGTCCGTGATCACGCGAACCAATTATTATACACTTAACGGAATTTTTTTTACAAAAAACATGTAGCAGAATACATTTTGGCTTAAATTTATGACAAAATTTGATTTTATTGGATTTCTTTTAAAAAAGAAAGGAGAAAATACTGTTTTTTTTTTTCAAAATTTCCACTATGTTTTCGCTTATATCGCAAAAAATAAAAAACGGAGTCGCGAATAAATACCACCAAACTAAAGCTCTATTTGTGCGAACAAAATGATAAAAAATTCAATTGGTTATAAAATTGCATTACCGCGCAATTGTCACTGAAAGTGCGAGAGCGCTGAAAGCTGAAAATTGGTCTGGGCAGGAAGGGTGTTTAAGTGCACAGTAAGCAAGTGGTTAGGGGGGATTTTTAGATTTGAGCTTTAACCACCACAATACAGGGCACTTTCACCCCCTTCCTGCCCAGGATAATTTTCAGCTTTTAGCGCTGTCGCACTTTAAATGACAATTGCACGGTCTTGCAACACTATACCCATATGACATTTTTATAATTTTTTGAGACAGATAGAACTTTCTTTTGGTGGTATTTAATGACCACTGTTTTTTTTTTTTGTTTTTTTGTAATCAAAAATTTTGAACAACAACCCTTTTTCTTTGTTTCTGTTATACTAATTTGCAAATAAATTATTTCTCTTCTTCATTGATGTGCGCTAATGAGGCTTCACTGATGAGGCTGCACTGATGGGCACTAGTGAGACTGCACTGATGGGCACTGATGAGGCGGCACTGCTGGGCACTGTTGAGCACTGATTAGCTGCGCTGATGAGGCTGCACTGATAGGCAGCACTGATGGGCACTGATATGTTGCACTGATGGGGCTGTGCTGATTATCAGTGTATATGTCCTCAGTGTCTAAGGAAAGGAAAGCCGATAGTTACAGACAGTGCTGAGGAAAGGAAATGCCGATAACAGGCATTTGTTTACATGTGATCGGCTGTGACTGGGCACAGCTTATCACATGGTAAAAAGCCTACATCATTGGTGCTTTAGCCTGATCAGTGATGCTCTGTGACACAGCTCACCACCAATCGCAGCGCTGCGCACCCCCGGGGGCTCGCACAAGCAGCGTTCAGTCAGAACGGTAAAGCCACTACCCAGCTGTCATTCTGCTATAGTCTAGGCGGGAAGGTGTTAAAAATAAATACTGTAATTTTTAATTATGAGTGTAAATTTTGCTAAATGTAACTTTTGATATGACATGTACATGTTGCTCTTCCTCACACACCTAAATGGCTGACATTTCTGAGAACATGGAGGATCTTTATTTGGGAACCCCCCCTTTACCCCAACCTAATATCATACAACAAGCTCTTGTGAACAAGGGAGAGCACTTGGAGAGCACTTGTTTCTGTGATGCTGGGGGCATGCTCAATGGACAATGCATCCCATGTTCTATAGCTGGACCAGGAACATACTGTAGATCAGATGACAGTTTTTTTGGGCAGGCTTTGGGGAAGCAGAACTTGGTTCATTGGTATGTCACCAAAGGTATGTCATGTAAACTAAGCTCCAGTTTTCTAAGCTGGATAATGCTTTTTACACAGCTAGGACCCCTTAATTGCACAGTATTTTGTTTAAAAGGGTGAACTAAACCTTTCATATTTCTGTCCAGCTAGACTCCTTTAAAAAAGATGCTGGGGAGATGATATGCTGTTGGTGTGAACCCCTTGGTGATACCTGCATATTGGGGTGATGCAATATTGAACATTTTTGCTGGATTAACCACTGCACTTCAGTAGAGAACTTACTGTACAGAGAAAGTACAGACCTGACTGATGACTCAGCTCAGAAGTGGACTGTGCTGGATGAAGTGCAGCACATATAGGGGGTTATTTAAGAAAGGCAAATCCACTTTGCAATGCAAGTGCACTTGAAAGTGCAGTCGCTCTAAATCTAAGGGGTAGATCTGAAATGAGGGGAAGCGCTGCTGATTTTATCATCCAAGCATGTGCTGTTTTTTATGTTCCTTGCATGTCCCCCTTGGATCTACAGCGACTTTACTTACAAGTGCACTTTCAAGTGTACTTGCAGTGCAAAGTGGATTTTCCTTTAGAAAAAAAAAAACATAGTCTCCTGCAGGAACCTGGTTAAAACTATGAGACTTAAAGTGGAATCCAATCTAACTAATCCTAAAACTGCTTCTTTCCACCTCCAAAACCCTAAATTAACATTTCTAGTCTCGTGATCAGCTCCCCTCTATCAGCTAGTAATGGCTTCAGAGGACAATCTAACCATTTTCAGAGAGCTCTCTCATCTCACCTGTAGCCAGCACTGGCTAAAACAGGGGCAATCACGAAACCGGAACAGAGCAGCCTGAGAAATTGGTAAGTAAATGCATCTCTGTTTCACGGGGTTGTTACTATAGGTGTTAGAAGGAGGTTGGGAGCAGTTTTAACATTAGTTAGATCAATCCTGGAAGTCTACATTCTTCTTTAAAAGCCTTTGCTCCAAGTACAGTGTTGCAGTGAAGGTGTAATAAGTAACTGACTGTATGTGATGAACTAACTTGCTGTACCCAGCCGCACAAAAATAGTAAACACTTATATCAGCATATGCAAGGTGGCCACTTTTCATATTTATTGAACTGTAAAATAAGTCTGCAGGACTGGAGTTTACTACATAAGAAATGAAGGGGGGGGGGGGGGGGGGTTCACAGCATTCTTTTGCAGAATATGCTTTTTAATATTGTATAAACAAATATGGTTGTAGATAAATTAACAACCTAGAAGGTTTTTGAATCTTTTTAAAATGAAGTACTGATACAATGTGCTGATAATCTTTCAAAAGTAGCAATTGCATAATTGGTAATTTTAGAATAATGTGATTTATTATTTATTTACCTTAGGAGAGTTGGGGATAGACTTGTATTTCTTTACTCTACATCTAAAACTGCTTCACTGTCACATGCATCTTTTACTGTGATGGATGGGGAGATGGCTGTTCAACTTCTCCCCAACAACTCATGTGTGAAGAAGGATGCAGGCCTCCTAACCCTTGCTTTTGATTGGCTGGCACCTTTTGCCAGTCAGTTTATATCTCACCAGTGATGTGACTTAAGCTGCTGGTAATATACAACTACCTACGTTTGTTCAACAATGAGGCAGCTAGATATGTGCATTAATATAGTGTACTGGGATGAAGTGGGATGAGGATGAGGAAGGAGACTTATAAGCTTTTACCATAAAGATATTTCTGCAGCTGCCAACACAGCGATCCTACATGAATTCTGATTCTGGTATTACAGACACATCCGTGAGGGGTTTTCTCCGTTCACCAACCTACAAACAGTAGCAGCCCTGAGGAAGGGAGAGTCTTTTCCCCAAAAGGCGTTGGCTTGATGATCTTTTGCTTTTTCCAATAAACGAACCACAAAATATACCCCCTTTTTTTGCATTTATTTGGATATTGGGAGCTTCCTCCTTCCCTACCCCTTACAGTACATAATAAACATGTGTGCCGTCAATAAATTTGCTTCGTTTTGTTTCGTTCCGTTTCGTATTAGCCGTTAATTCGTACTTCGTAATTCGTGTCTGAAATAAAATTTTGATTCGTACGAAATACGAATTTTTCATAATTAACTAATATTCTTATTTTGTCCGATTCAGTCTCCCACTCCCATATTAAAAAAGTATTTTTTTTCCCAACCTTCACTCAGCAGCAGAAGAAAACCTCTGATTGGTCAACAAAACACCAGAGATGTTGCCGTTGTAACGGAATTTGGATCCGAAATTCGTAAACAAAATTTTGTATTTCGTACAATATTCGGAAGCATAGCAATTCGTATTTCGGATCCTTACAAATGTACAAATCTACGGAAATTCTTACAAATTTTCAATTCTTAAGAAACTAATCGCACATGTCTAGTACATAAAGATATTGAGATATTTCAGGAGACTCCAGCAGTGGGCATTTTAGTTTAGCATTATCATACTGAATGCAAGCTTTGGTTACTTTTAATGTTATGGACCACCTCAGTTTACATTACTTCAACTTTAGAGTTGAGAAATGTTTGCATCACTGGAAGCTGTAAGGGCTGAACACCCTTAAGCCCCATACACACGGTCGGATTTTCCGATGGATTCTGTCCTATCAGACAATGTTGTCGGAAATTCCGACCTTGTGTAGGCACCATCGGACAGTTTCCATCGGATTGTCCGACGGACAAAGTCCTATCTTCTGCTGGATAGATTTTTTGACAACAAAGTCCGATCACACCAAATCCGATCGTGTGTAGCGAATTCCGACGGACAAAGTGCTACGCATGCTCAGATCACATTACAAGACCAAAGCTATTGGCTACTAGCCTCTACGTAGTCCCGTCGTAGGCAACAACGTCACCACGTTCAGAATGATCGGATTTTCCGACAACTTTGTCCGACCGTGTGTACGCAAAACCAACATCGGACAAAGTACGACGGACATGATCCGACGGACCTGGTCCTCGGATAATCCGAGCGTGTGTATGGGGCTTAAGGCTGCCCAAGTTCACATACAGCATTCAGGAGCTTTCTGGGTGGGGTGCAGTGCTAAAACCCCTCCAGAACTCATTCCATCTGCACGGCTAACCAGTATTTGCTCTTCGGATATTGGGTTTGTTCTAAGAGGTCATTGACCTTCCCTAGAAATCCAGTCCACATATATTCCTGTATCCACTTGCAACAAAACAAAGGGTGGTAGGATGCATCACCAGTTCTTAGGGCGAAAGCTGTTTTGATCTTATTTCACTTCTAACCCCGCTTTGCCCTCTTATCCACAATCACTATTGGCTAATTTACATGTGTGGCTATCATTACCACCCCTCTTAAAAGCCACTCTTCAGAGGTGACAAATCACCTTGTCAATACCTGCGTTAAGCTTTTAAAAACGCTATGCATTACAAATGATTGCAGAGTAGTTGTGGTGTGGTCCCATTTACTTCAATGAGTCTTGTTTGGTGGTTGTACTGCCTGTCGAACATGACCTGTGCTATAAGATTTGCTGTAGCGTAGCCATGGTGCCACGGTGTGTACTAACATGACCACTGGACGTGTTCATTTGTGGTTTTGGGTGTGGTAAAACCGCAGCTCAACTTCCTGTTTTTACTGCCACCCCCTGCTTGCTTGTGTAAACAAGGTTTAACTCTGCTTTCTCTAGCCCTAAGAAATTAGGTTTTTGACTAAGAGCACAGCTGGAGCAACTGGACATTCTTACTTTTTTGGATGTCCTAATTTTCCATCTGAGCACATATACAGTAAACCCCACTGTTCTTTAATTTGTAATTTTAGCATAATCCTTCCGTGCAGGCATAAAATCCTGATCAGTAAAATCAGACACATTCTTAAATATTATAGTAATGACATTGTTGGCCTCTTTTTGTTAATACAGATTTGTTGCAATTCAGCACAGTATCACAACAAAGTTCCTCTCTCTTTCCTGATACTCCAAGCGAACTCCAAAAACATTCTCTCGTGTGGGACCTAAATGTTTCTTTCACTTCAGAAACAGGTCTTGTCCATTCCATTTATGGAATGTTCTTACTGCGGACTTGTTCACATCAGCAGTGTTGTAACTTGATCTTACTTTAAACCTGTGTTGGGCAAGACAACCCACCACAGTCCTATGACAAGGAAAAGACAAAAAGTCTAATTTTCTATTGTCTACCATCGCCTTGTAATACTGCACTCTGAAAAAATAGGACAGTTTTATTTTTGTACAGCATATTGTGATGTGCTACAAAGCAATGAAATGTGCTTTGAAGTGGTTTACCGGGTTTATGGCTGAAGATATCAGCCATAACCCTAGTATTGTTTTTTACAGCCAGCAGCTGGCTTTCTCCTGAGCCGTCAATGTTTCTCCGGCTTTCCGTTTCCACTGGCTCGATCTGACGGTGCGGCTGGCTAGTCCCAGAGGTGATCAAAGAGTAGATCCTCTTTGATCGCCTCTATGACCTTGGAGGACTGGAGCAAAGTCATGACATCACTTCCGGTCCAGGTTCGAAGTAAACAATTTTTTTTTCAAAGCAAAAGATCAAAACAATACATTTTTTATCATTTGCTTTTAATGGTAAAGAAAAAGAAAAATAAGGACTGTCATAACCACTCTACCAACTCCATCCCTAAAATACATGGAAAGAGAGGAATTAGCCATGGGACTTTGAGTGAGGTGGGAGAGATTTAGGCACCAGTTCAAAAAGAAATGTGATAAAGTCAATTTATTAATTACATACCGCTGTATGAACAGTTGGGAACAGCAATAAATGTGCGTTACCAGGCATAATAGCCGAGTCATCAGCAGAAATACAAGTAAAAAATAACAATACATTACATTTCATATACATCCATAGAGTAGTAAAATACATCACAAATAGCTGAGTCAGTTGATACATATACATATATGAGGTAGAATGTTGTACATACATAATGAAAACAATATATGAGCCAAATCCAACACAACAGAGATACCCAGCAGTTATTAACATGTGAGGAGCATTATATAATGCCCCAACTGGAAATTCCCAGCCATGTGAGTATATAAAGAGCATCGATGGTGCCCTACGCATTTCACGAGTCTATGCTCGCTCTTCAGGGGCAGATGCGTAATTATTAAATCTGAAACAGAAGATAGTAGGTAAGTGGGTATATGTTGATATTGTGAATCATAGGGGCAGGAAGGAAAATAGTGTGTGGCAAAAAGGGGTCAGCAAAAAGAGACCCCATACTCACCAAATCACTGGGCTAGGGTCACCAACCATTGATGTCCCGATGGCGGCAGTAGGTGTCCAGCTCGGGAGCTGAGGGGACACGGTGAATGGATATCACAACAGGGAACACCGGATGGAACGGCATGGATTGGAGCAAGCATTCGGTTATAGGTCTGGATTATTTCCAGGGATGTATCTGAGAGAGAGAATTTAATATAGAAAAACACAGGGTTTAGCAAAGAAAATGTCATAACCACTCTACCAACTCCATCCCTAAAATACATGGAAAGAGAGGAATTAGCCATGGGACTTTGAGTGAGGTGGGAGAGATTTAGGCACCAGTTCAAAAAGAAATGTGATAAAGTCAATTTATTAATTAAATCACATTTCTTTTTGAACTGGTGCCTAAATCTCTCCCACCTCACTCAAAGTCCCATGGCTAATTCCTCTCTTTCCATGTATTTTAGGGATGGAGTTGGTAGAGTGGTTATGACAGTCCTTATTTTTCTTTTTCTCTATATTACTGTCAGGGACCTGGTCCGCTGCGCACCCCAGTGTGCAGGCGCATGGGTCCGGCGCTGCGGCGCACAGTAGGAGTCAGAGGAACGATGTGGCGGCGCACGAATGTGCGCGGCCCAGCTGAACGGCGCGCGCGCGCATGCGCACTAGTGCACGTCCCATGTGACCTCCTGCCGGCCTATAAAAGAGAGGCCCCTGGACCCAAACACACGCTGGTTCGTCTCTCAGCTGTTCCCTTGTTCCTTGTACCTGTGCCTGCTGTATCTACTTGCCTACCCGTTGCCGACCCGGATTGTCTTGACCTCGTTACCTTCTCCAACCTTGACCCTTGGCTTGTTTACCCGGATCACCACCTCTCTCCTGTGTTTGACCCTCGGCCTGCATACCGGACTTCCACTCCTGCTTATGCAGTACTTGACCCTCAGCCTGCCTTGACCTCTTGCTTATACCTGACCATTCTATCTGGACTTGCCCTTCTGTGTTGACCTTCCGCTTGTGCCTGATTAACCTTGTGTTTGATCCTCAGCCTGCTGCCTGTCTACCCATCAGTGTTGGAGCCTCCGCCAGTCTTCCAGTACACCCCAACTACACCTGGATCCACGCCTAGCCACCACCCAACAGGTGGCTTGTGCCTCTTGGTGCCAACTGTCCCCTGTACCATCTTCAGGGGCGGTAGGCGCTGAGTCGCAAGGGCAACCGCTCTCGGCATCTTGGCCTCGGTGAGTACTTAGTTCCTGATAGTACGAACCAGCCATGACAGAGGCCAACAGAGCGGGATCTCCTCTGGAGATGCTATGCCAACAGGTATCTGCCCTCATGGAAGCTGTACAAAAGCTGCAAGAAGGCTATGTACAAGTGGACAGCCGTCTTCAACAGTTGGCAACGGCCTCTCTTCCGTCAAGCCCAGCTCCTGGATCAGCCAGTGGAAGTTCTGCACCGCAGGCCCAAGCGCCACCTGCCCTGATGATGGCTGTACCCGAACCCACGGTCCCAGTACCTGAGCGATTTTCAGGCGATCGCAGGAAGTTCAGGTCTTTCAAGAATGCCTGCACCTTGTACCTTGCCTTACAGCCCCGAACTTTCTCTTCAGAGATTGTAAAAGTGGGATTTGTCATGTCACTGCTATCAGAGGAACCCCAGACCTGGGCCCACGGTCTCATGGAGCAGAGGAACCCCCTGCTAAACACTGTGGACTCTTTCTTTGAAGCAATGGGACAACTTTATGATGACCCTCAGCGTTCTGCCACTGCCGAAGCCACACTACATACTCTCTCCCAGGGCAAAAGGCTAGTGGAAGACTACACGGCGGAGTTTCGCAAATGGTCAGCCGACACTACCTGGAACGAGGCAGCCCTCCGTTATCAATATCGATTGGGGCTGAACGAGACCCTGAAGGATGAGTTAGCTCGGGTGGAGACCCCCACAACCCTGGAGGAGTTAATCCAACTGGCCACCAAGTTGGACCGACGCATGCGGGAACGGCGTTCCGAGCGCCTACAGAATCCCCGACCAGTATGGGCACCGCCTACATACCCTGCCTCCTCCTTTTCTCCAGGTACGCCGGCTCCGGAGGGGGAGCCCATGCAACTTGGCCTAGTTCGCCCTCGGCTTTCTCAGGAAGAAAGGCAACGCAGACGCAGGTCTAACCTGTGCCTCTACTGCGGGGGTTCCGGGCACTACCTACTGAACTGCCCCATCCGGCCCAGTAAGTTGCCATCTCAAACCACTCGCAACTGTCAAACCATTAACCTTGTCCAGGCTTACGTGACTCTTTCTGTCTCCCTATAGCTGGCGGGAAAGAAGATTCGGCTCCCGGCTGTAATTGATTCAGGCGCCTGCAGTTGTTTTCTGGACATTTCCATCGCCAACGAATGGCACATCCCTTGTCTAAATAAAGAAAGACCCTTACTGGTCCACTTGGCTGACGGGTCCCTTCCACACTCAGGACCAGTAGTCCAGGAGACCCCACCTATCCTCACCACTACAGACTCCGGCCACCAGGAACTGCTACGTTTTGATTTGATTTCTTCCCCGATGTTTCCCATCATCCTGGGACTCCCTTGGTTACAGGCCCATGATCCCCAGATCCATTGGGACCGAAAGGAGGTCTCCTTCTCTTCTCCCTACTGTCATCAACATTGCATCTCCCCGGCTCCGAGCTGTCATCTGGCAGACATCTCAGCACCAGAAAACCTCCAGCACATTCCGCCTGCCTATCAAGACTTCAGGGATGTGTTTGACAAAAAAAAGGCCGACCATCTACCACCTCACCGGGCTTATGACTGCCCCATTGAGCTTTTGTCTGGCTCCGAGATTCCTTTCGGGCGCATATTCCCGTTATCTGAAACTGAGTTAAAATCGTTGAAAGCCTACATTGACGAAAACCTTGAAAAAGGCTTCATTCGGCCCTCTACCTCCCCGGCTGGGGCTGGCATTTTTTTTGTGGGGAAAAAAGATGGGTCACTCCGACCTTGCATCGACTATAGGGAGCTTAATAAAATCACGGTGAAGAACCGGTACCCACTACCTCTAATTCCCGAGCTCCTCCAACGTTTCCGATCGGCCAAAGTTTTTTCCAAGCTTGATTTAAGGGGCGCTTATAATCTTGTCAGGATCCGCGCAGGTGACGAGTGGAAAACAGCCTTCAGGTCCAGGTTTGGCCATTATGAGTATTTGGTGATGCCCTTTGGCCTGTGTAATGCTCCAGCTACCTTCCAACATCTGGTGAATGACATCTTTAGGGAGCACCTGGACGACTTCTTGGTTGTATACCTGGACGATATCCTTATTTTTTCAGCCACCTTGGAAATGCATCGGAGTCACGTTAGGAGAGTACTTGCCATCCTTAGAGCCCATCAACTATATCTTAAGGCCGAAAAATGTGAATTTGAGAAAACTTCTGTACAGTTCTTGGGGTTCATCATCTCTACCGAAGTCACTGCAATGGATCCCCAAAAGGTCAAGGCGGTGATAGAATGGTCAGCTCCCAAGGACAAAAAGGCCGTCCAACGTTTCATTGGGTTTGCTAATTTTTATCGGAGGTTCATCATCGGGTTCTCCTCTATCGTTGCTCCCATCACCCGCCTAACCCAACAACATGGCCGTTTTCAATGGTCCCAGGAAGCCCAGGATGCCTTCACCAAACTAAAGACCCTCTTCACCTCTGCTCCTATTCTACGACACCCGGATCCTCTACTTCCCTTTGTACTGGAGGTTGACGCCTCGGAATCTGCCACAGGTGCCATCCTGTCACAACGCCACGGGCCAAAAGCCCTCCTTCACCCAGTGGCCTTTGCCTCCCGGAAATGGAGCCCATCCGAAAGAAATTATGATGTTGGTGATCGCGAGTTATTAGCCATTAAGGCCGCCTTGGAAGAATTCGAGGTGGAATCACTTCTAGGGTGCAGGAAGGTGGGTCGTCAGCTACAGTATCTAGTGAAATGGAAGGGGTACCCATCGGAGGATAATTCCTGGGAGCCATCGGGAAATTTCCATGCACCAAGGCTAATTAAGATTTTCCAGCAGGAGCATCCTGAACTAATGGATAGCCTGGGCGTCCGGAGTCCGCCCCTCGGGGGGGGGGCACTGTCAGGGACCTGGTCCGCCGCGCGCCCCAGTGCGCAGGCGCATGGGTCCGGCACTGCGGCGCACAGTAGGAGTCAGAGGAACGATGTGGCGGCGCACGAACGTGCGCGGCCCAGCTGAACGGCACGCGCGCATGCGCGCTAGTGCACGTCCCATGTGACCTCCAGCCTGCCTATAAAAGAGAGGCCCCTGGACCCAAACAGACGCTGGTTCGTCTCTCAGCTGTTCCCTTGTTCCTTGTACCTGTGCCTGCTGTATCTACTTGCCTACCCGTTGCCGACCCGGATTGTCTTGACCTCGTTACCTTCTCCAACCTTGACCCTTGGCTTGTTTACCCGGATCACCACCTCTCTCCTGTGTTTGACCCTCGGCCTGCATACCGGACTTCCACTCCTGCTTATGCAGTACTTGACCCTCAGCCTGCCTTGACCTCTTGCTTATACCTGACCATTCTATCTGGACTTGCCCTTCTGTGTTGACCTTCCGCTTGTGCCTGATTAACCTTGTGTTTGATCCTCAGCCTGCTGCCTGTCTACCCATCAGTGTTGGAGCCTCCGCCAGTCTTCCAGTACACCCCAACTACACCTGGATCCACGCCTAGCCACCACCCAACAGGTGGCTTGTGCCTCTTGGTGCCAACTGTCCCCTGTACCATCTTCAGGGGCGGTAGGCGCTGAGTCGCAAGGGCAAACGCTCTCGGCATCTTGGCCTCGGTGAGTACTTAGTTCCTGATAATTACCCGGGTGGAAGACACCCAATCTAGCCTTTATTTGGCCTGTCATGACCGTCAGTTCTCATCATTACATCCATATCTCCCACCTTTTGTATTCAGCTGTTTCTTACTCGTGTTTTGTTTTTTTAGGGGGTTTACCCCAGGCTATGTGTTCCCCGCCGCTTTATGCCCTGGTGGTTTCCTTGACCTCCTGCTGTCTCTGCCCGTCTCCTAGAATGGGCGGTGCCATCTGCATTTCGGCGTCATGTTTTCCACGCCCACATTGTGGCGTCTGTTGATCTGCGCACCTTGTGGGCTGTGTGGAACATCCCGGAGTGGGCCTGGTGTGTGTTACTTATACACACCTCCCCTCTGACGGCTGACGTTTGACGCCAGCTTCGTCACCCTCCGTACATGACGCTGGGGGCCGGGTGTCTGGAGCCGCTGCGGGTATATCCGGTGGATCGGCGTGGCTGTAGCTGGCATTCGGTTCTTTTTGGTCTGCACTGTGGTTACAGGTAGGGGAGCTTATCTATCATGCTTGGGGATGCTCAGTACTATTTTAAATTTAAATAATATATCAACTTATTTACATTCATTGTGTGAATGCTGCTATTCATGCACACACAACAGAGTTTTACGCAAACTCACCATTACTGTTTTCCTTCCCCCTTTTAGCCCCCGAGCACACATTAACCATACTTCCTGGTTATAATTATTGTTCATTGTATATGGTATACATTTTCTATTCCCTTATACACAGATGAATATGGAACACAATAGGTTTACATTTTATATGCCAAGTTATACCTTTATATATATTTACCATCCATGCCTCCTAGGTGTTTTTCCACTCCATTGTGAAGCCCTATGCTTTGTATGGGATCCCATTTATCATGCTTGGGGGTGCGACCATTATGACTTTAGGTAATACATCGATCTATTTACAATCAGTGTGTGGGTGCTATCATTCATGCACACACATTTGAGTTTGTTCATTTAAACTTAACATTATTATTTTCCCCCACCCGCTAGACCCCCAGCACATATCAATTACCATTCCCGGATACATTTTTTGCATATGGCACACATCTGCCACTCCTTTATATATGGATGGATATGGAACACAATAGGTTGCTATTTCAACACTCCAACCAGAATTGCTATATATATATTTACCACCTCTGGCTCCTAGGTGTTTCCATTTTCTTTGCTAAACCCTGTGTTTTTCTATATTAAATGCTCTCAGATACATCCCTGGAAAAAATCCAGACCTATAACCGAATGCTTGCTCCAATCCATGCCATTCCATCCGGTGTTCCCTGTTGTGGTATCCATTCTCCGTGTCCCCTCAGCTCCCGAGCTGGACACCTACTGCCGCCATCGGGACATCAACGGTTGGTGACCCTAGCCCAGCGATTTGGTGAGTATGGGGTCTCTTTTTGCTGACCCCTTTTTGCCACACACTATTTTCCTTCCTGCCCCTATGATTCACAATATCAACATATACCCAATTACCTACTATCTTCTGTTTCAGATTTAATAATTACGCATCTGCCCCTGAAGAGCGAGCATAGACTCGTGAAACGCGTAGGGCACCATCGATGCTCTTTATATACCCACATGGCTGGGAATTTCCCGTTGGGGCATTATATAATGCTCCTCACATGTTAATAACTGCTGGGTATCTCTGTTGTGTTGGATTTGGCTCATATATTGTTTTCATTATGTATGTACAACATTCTACCTCATATATGTATATGTATCAACTGACTCAGCTATTTGTGATGTATTTTACTACTCTATGGATGTATATGAAATGTAATGTATTGTTATTTTTTACTTGTATTCCTGCTGATGACTCGGCTATTATGCCTGGTAACGCACATTTATTGCTGTTCCCAACTGTTCATACAGCGGTATGTAATTAATAAATTGACTTTATCACATTTCTTTTTGAACTGGTGCCTAAATCTCTCCCACCTCGCTTTTAAAGGTAAAGGAGAGATTTGGGGTCATTTTAACCCCAAATCTCTCCATAAAGTGGACCTGTCATCCTTATTTCTTTTACAAGGTATGTTTACATTCCTTGTAATAGGAATAAAAGTTATTGAAAAATAAAAAATTAAAGGGACAGTGTAAAAAAAAAAAAGGAAATATCAAAAAATTTTAAGCGTCCCCATCCCTCCAGGCTTGCATGCTTGAGCGCATATGTAAGTTGCGCGTACATATGTAAATGGTATTCACACCACAAATGTTAGATTGAGAGCAATAATTCTAACGCTAGATCTCCTCTGTCACTTTAAACGGGTAACCTGTAAAAACAATTAAAGCACCATCTATGGAGATACCGTTGTTTGTCACCATTCCCACAAGCGTGTGCAATTTTAACCACTTGCCGACCGCTGCATGCCGATATTTGTCGTCACAATGGCAGCGGTGGGCAAATGGGCCTACCTGTACATCCTCTTTAAGAGGCAGGATGGAAGGCATGCGTGACCGTACCCGCGGGACATTTGGGGGATATTTATCATAGCAAAAAGTAAAAAAAGTAAAAAATATTGTGTTTTTTTTCAAAATTGTTGCTGTTTTTTTGTTTATAGCGCATAAAAAAAAATGGCAGAGGTGATCAAATACCACCAAAGGAAAGCTCTATTTGTGGTAAAAAAAGGACCTCAATTTTGTTTGGATGCAATGTCGCATGACCGCGCAATTGTCAGTTAAAGCGACGCAGTGCCGAATCACAAAAAATGCTCTGGTCAGGAAGGGGGTAAAATCTTCCAGGGCTGAAGCGGTTAAAGCATGATATGTTAAATATCTATTGACTTGGCGTACCATCATCTTTCACATTATACAAAAAATTAGGGTATACATTTTTTTTTTTTTTTTTCTTTTCAATATTTTTTATTGATTTTACAATATACAAGAATACATGTTACTTACAATTTCAGGTAAGGCATTTCAGGTGAGTACAGTACCAAAACGGGTAAACAACAACAATAATCATTTATAACTGACCACTAGGTAAAGCAGGTTTACGTCCACCCAGCCCAGGGGAGGGTAGGACCTAGGGTTAATACGAGACCAGGGATACATGTTCACTCAATCATATTGTCCGAGTGCTGTGAGAAGTTGACCCTGTTCAACCGACCAAATGTGTAACAGGTGATAAACTAGGAGATTGATTGCTCATAATGGGCCATCTCTTCACCCCAAGGGGAACTCACTGTGGATAAGACGGTACGGGACAACCATTCCCGACAGTCAGCATGGCCGGTCGAAAGGGAGAAGTATATCTACCCTGGTCTGCCAATAATGTTATATTGTGGTGGTTATGTTGAGTAATGTGGTCATAGAAACAAACATTCAGGTCTTTATGGTATTGTTTATCTGACTCTGGGTACCTTACGTTATGGCCTGAAACTTTGTAGGTTAAGAAGATGATTGAGTGTCATCAGCCAAAATCCACCAGTAAGAGTGTAAGCCAAGGGAGATGCTTCGTCTCCACGTGAAAGAAAGAATGAAAGAGAAGGGGGAAAAGAAAAGCGAGTGACATTAGGGAGTAAAGTGTCAGCATGAAGGAAGGTCACCAAGAGAGTAGAGAAGAAATTGTAGTCGTCCACGAGCCTGGAAGTAATGGTATGCCTATATAGTTCACCCAGGGTTCCCAGATTAATTTGAATTTGTGGGTTTTGTCTAGCAGCTTGCTGACAATCTTTTCCTGGGCCATGATCCAGGAGATCTTACGAAACACTCCAGCTAACGGTACCGAGTGCCTTTTCCAGTTCCTGGCTATGGTGATTTTGGCTCCTAAGAGCATTTAAAAGATCAATGAGTGTGTGTGTTTGGAAATTTTCTCTATCTGGACATTGAGGAGTGCTATGTCCGGAACCTGTGGAACTGCGACTCCTGTGATCTTCCGCAATATGTGGAAAAAGCTGTTCCAAAAGTTTTCCAGAGTCGAGGGCATGTCCACCATATATGGAGTAGAGAGCCAATATGGCCACATCCCCTAAAACATAGAGGGGACGGAACTGGGAATATTTTAGCGAGGGTGGCAGTGACTCGGTAGCAACGTGTGATGAAGAGAAATGTTTATGACGCCTTTGAATGATCTGTGAAAGCCTCAATACCCTTTATCCAAGTCCCACTCATCTGACAGGTCTTGTTCCCAAAGTCGGGCATAAAGCAGTTTGTTTAAGGTTCTGGCTAGTAGTGAGTTATATATAACGGAGATACCCCCCTAATCTTTTATGTTGGAGCACCATATCTCGTATGCAGTCAGTGTAGGGGGATATGGTTAGAGTTGAGCGGACACCTGGATGTTCAGGTTCAGCGGGTTCGGCCGAACTTCGGAAAAAAGTTGAAGTCAATGGGAACCCGAACTTTTGAAGACTAAAATGGCTCTAAAAAATTAATGGAAAGGGCTAGAGGGCTGCAAATGGCAACAACATGTTGTTAAGAGCATGGCAAGTGCTCTGCAAACAAATGTGGATAGGGAAATAACTTAAAATAACATAAAAAATAAAAATAATATGCTGGAGGCCCCCTTCTAAGCAGAAGAGGTACAGGAAGCCATTAAGAACCTCAGAAACTCAACGGCACGATGCCACACATATGGTGGGAATGCCCCAGAATACGCGTTTCTAGAAAAAATATTCAATTTAATGGATAAGATAGTGGGAAAATAAAATACTTGGAAATTTAAAAAATAAAAAATTATAATCTTGACCCAGGAGGACGAGGTCCATATGGAGTAGGAGGTTGAGGTGGCGGTGGATGTGGCGGTGTAGGTGGAAGCGGCGGTGGAGGAGGACAAGGTAGCCAACACTGGTTCAAAAATACAACAATGGCTAGGTAAGGCTGGTGATGTGTCGAATTCTGTCCCCCGTCGGATAGTGTCCGCCCTGTACTGCGCTTGCTCAGTACGTAGGACAAGGGGATTTCGAAACTCTCCAAAGATGATGCGTGGTGAGTCCAGGTTCAAGCCACATCATCCGAGGTTGAAGCAGAGCCAAGCGAGGCCGTGCCCGAAGCGTGGCGAGCCAAGCGAGCCCGTGAGGGGCCCTGTTACTATGTGCTACCGTATGTCCACTTGGATGGTGTGGCTTGAACCTGCACTCACTGCGCAGGCGCCGTTCATCTTCAGAGATTTTGTGAATCTCCTTGTACTGCGCAAGCGCTGCGCCTGCGCATTACACGTTCAGATTATACACTGGCTGCAGGGTAGGCCAGCACCTCCAAGGCGTAAAGGGCAAGCTCAGGCCATGTGCCCAATTTGGAGACCCAGAAGCTGAAGGAGGCAGACCCGTCATTCAGTACATGTAGGCATGTGCACACATACTGCTCCACCATGTTGGTGAAATGCTGCCTCCTGCTAAGACGTTCCATCACAGCTGGTGGTGCTGGTTGTTGTGGCGTGCTGACAAAGCTTTTCCACATTTCGGGCATGCTAACCCTGCCTTCTGAGGTGCTGGAGGTGCCCCGGCTGCGGTGGCGACCTCTTCCTCCTCCTCTGCCTTCGCCTTGTGCTTCCACCATACCCCGCTCTCAGGTGGGAATGCCACCAGCAGCAAGTCTACCAGCGTGCGCTTGTACTCGCGCATCTTACGATCACGCTCCAGTGAGGTAATTAAGGATGGCACGTTGTCCTTGTAACGGGGATCCATCAGGGTGGCCACCCAGTAATCAGCACCAGTTAAAATGTGGGCAACTCGGCGGTCGTTGCGGAGACACTGCAGCATGTAATCGCTCATGTGTGCCAGGCTGCCCAGAGGCAATGAAAAGCTGTCCTCTGTGGGAGGTGTATCGTCTGTGTCCTCTGTATTCCCCCAGCCATGCACCAGTGATGGACATGAGCTGGTATGGGTGCCACCCTGCTGTGAACATGGTTCCTCCTCCTCCATCTCCTCCTCATCCTCCACTTTGTCATCCTCCAGAACTGTGCCCTTGCTGCTGGACAATTGTGTACCTGGTGCTTGTTGGTGCAGGAACCCACCCTCGTAGCCACTTGTGAATGACTGCCCTGAAAGCCTTGGAAATGATCCTGGTTCCTCGTCCTCCTCCTGTGCCACATCCTCTTCCATCATCGCCTGAAGCATTTTTTCAAGGAGGCATAGAACTGGGATAGTAACACTGAGAACGGCCTCATCAGCCCTGGCCATGTTGGTGGAGTACTCGAAACAGCGCAACAAGGCACACAGGTCTCACATGGAGGCCCAGTTATTGGTGGTGAAGTGGTGCTGTTCTGCAGAGCGACTCACGCGTGCGTGCTGCAGCTGAAGCTCCACTATCGCCTGCTGCTGCAGTCTGGCCAGCATGTGCATGGTGGAGTTCCACCTTGTGGGCACGTCACATATGAGACGGTGAGCGGGAAGGCCGTAGTTAAGCTGCATCGCTGACAGGCGAGCAGCAGCAGGGTGAGAATGCCGAAAGTGCGCACAGACGGCCCGCACTGTCTGCAGCAGCTCTGGCATATCGGGGTAATTTTTAAGGAACTTCTGGACCACCAAGTTCAGCACATGCGCCAAGCAAGGGATGTGCGTCAAACTGGCTAGGCCCAGAGCTGCTACGAGATTTCGCCCATTATCGCACACCACCAAGCCGGGCTTGAGGCTCACTGCCACCAACCACTCATCGGTCTGTTGTTCCATGTCCCTCCACAACTCCTGCGCGGTGTGGGGTTTGAAAACTGCCTGCTGTCATTTACCCCTGGCTGTGCTGAAGTTGGTGGTGAAGGTGTTACGCTGACCGGATGAGGAGGCGGTAGAGGATGAGGAGGCAGAGTAGGAGGAGTTAGCAACAGGAGGCAAACTGAAGCACCCTGCAATCCTCGGTGGTGGGAGGACATGCGCCAAACTGCTATCCGCCTCAGGCCCATCCGCCACTACATTTACCCAGTGTGCTGTTAGGGAGATATAACGTCCCTGACCGTGCTTACTGGTCCACGCATCCGTAGTTAGGTGCACCTTGCCACAGATGGCATTGCGCAGTGCACACCTGATTTTGTCCCCCACTTGGTTGTGCAGGGAAGGGATAGCTTTTTGCAATGTTTTTGCAATAGCAGAAAACACCCACAGTATGTACAGGGTGTATCTCACAGTAACATATGCAGTGCTGGTGCACTGAACTTGCAGATAAAAGTTATATTTTGTCTGACACTGGCCTCATGGCACTGTAAAAAGACTGTGCACTGCAACCCAGTCAGGTCTTAGAATTGATTTATGAATCTGGATAATTCTCTCTCCCTCAAAACAGACACTCTCTAGCTATGTAGATCGTTGACTATTACTAATTAGAAGATATTTCAGGAATGTGGACTGACTCCTATCATGAAATTCTGTCCCTCACAGCAACAGCAGCCAGGAACCTGTCTAAAGCAGAGTGACGCGCTGTGCTGTTTGCCTGTAGCTTATATAGAGGCTGGGTCACATGCTGCACTGGCCAATCACAGCCATGCCATTAGTAGGCACACTAGTGAAACTAACGTGGATTGGCAGCTTTTAAAAAGGCGCCAATACATCGCCGAACACCGGACCCGAACATACAGTCAATTTTTTCGGGTTCGGGACCCGGACACCCAAAAGTCTGGTACGGACCCGTAAATTACAGTTCGGGTTCGCTAAACCCTATTAGGGAGGCCTGGAATCCTTGGATTTTTTTGGATAGACGCTTCTGCCACATTGGGGTGATGGGGCTGGATGTTGGTGGCCTCTTGTCGGATGAGTTGAGAGCCCTGCCGGACGGTATTGACTCTGGGAGATGAGGCCCAGCTGGAGCAGGAACTTTTCACCCTCCAAAAACGATGAGAAGCCATATGGTTTGTTGTTGAAGGAGAATGATAGGCGAAAGGGGAAGGACCATCTGTAGGTGATCGGTTTCTGGGTCAGCGCTAGTAGGAGTGGTTTCAGAGGTTTCAGGGATAAGTCTGCAAAGATTTGTATGGTATGGCCCTGGAACGTTAGGGGCCCTTCTGCTCGAGAACGTGGCATCACCTCCTCCTTAACCTTGTAGAAGTGTGGCTTAACTATAATGTCTCCCCGGAAGCCATCTTGTAGTGCTCTATGAGTGTGGTCCATCTCTAGGTGATGGTCTGGAATGTTGGGGATAAGTATCTTAATAAATATCTTACAATGTGATCAGCGTCCTTGAAGGATTTTTGAGATCGTCAATTTTGGAGAATGCATTCTCCAGCTGGTCCTGCAAGTCTTGGATTCAGGCAGTATTCTGGTTCACTCTAGTTACTGTCTGGTCTGCTTTGATTTTGATTGTTTCAATTCTTTCACCCAAATGCTGTAAGCCAGCCTTGATGGCAGTGGTAATTTGATTGGAAGTTTGTGAGAGACCCCTGGATAACATTGTGGCAAACATAGTCATCATGGAGGAAAAGTCCTGGGGTGTGGAGGGTAAGCCCTGTGTGCAGGCCTTACAGGCCTCTGGGCTGGCAGTGAAGTCTTCCATGGGGGAGAGGGGCATGTCTTCCAGGGTCCTGCTAATTAGGGATTCTGTGGAGGTGGGAGACACGCAGCCATGAGTGTGGTTACTCACTGTGGGGCCCGATGGCCCTGCTGAGCAGACATCCTGGTCTGCTATGGAGTCCTCCATCTCCTAACCACCTCCTCGTGTGGTGGCGGCTAGCACCATCTTGGCTGAGGCAACAGGTCCCGGTCCAGTGTCTAGAACACTGGAGAGGTCTCTCCTGGCTGAACCTCCTGCCATCCTCCAAGATGTGTCCCCTGGCCACGGAGACTATTTGCGGCCAGGGCTCTGCTCTGTGAGTGGCGCTGGTGGGGCTATATGGCCGGAGCGGTGTGGAGCTCTCGGCTCAGGCGTCCATCCGATGAGCTGCCGTGCATGCCCTTTATTTATTTATTTATTATTTATTAAAGAGGAAGTAAAGGCACTGAGATTTTTTTTTTAAAAGTGCAACCTGCAAGGCAAAGGCATAATGAGCTAGTATGCATAGCATACTAGCTCATTATGAATAACTTACCTGAGAACAAAGCCCCCGAAGCGACCCTCATCCACGTCCTCCTCCATCAATCCCAGAGGTCTCGCTGCACCGGTGCTGTGATTCACCGGAGCCGCGATGACGTCACTCCCGCGCATGCGCATGGGAGCCGCCACGAGCGGCATATCGCCGTGATCTGTGGTGTGCTCAGTGCTCCTGTGCGCCGATGTCTGTGGCGCATGCGCCGTAGACAGAGGTGCCTGTCTTTTTGTAAATATCTCCTAAACTGTGTAGGTTTAGGAGATATTTCTTGGATCTACAGGTAAGCCTTAATCTAGGCTTACCCGTAGGCCAAAGTGGTTTGTTAGGGTTTACAACCACTTTAATGTGTATGTTTTCCCCAAAAAAATGCTTTTGCAAAACCGCTGCATAATACCATTTTATTCCCTAGGGTCTCTACTAATAATAAAAGTGTAATGTTTGGGGAGTTATAAGTAATTTTCTAGCAAAAATTACAGATTTAAACGTGTAAACAAATAGTGCCTGGTATTAAATTGGTTTCACCATAGAAGTAAAAAATAAAACTAAAGCGAAAAACACTGCAACGTGTATTGAAAATGCATTGAATCTTGATGCAGCATGTAAAATTGCATGCTATAGCATGTGCACGTTATGCCTCACTACCACATTTGCCATAGTGTGAATGAACCCTTATGCCCCATACAGACGAGTGGAATTTCTGACAGAAAAAGTCAGACGGGAGCTTTTCATCTTATATTCCGACCGTGTGTATGCCCCATCGGACTTTTTACGTCAAAAATTCTGCCGGACCTAGAAAGAGAACATGTTCTATATTTTTCCAACGGAACCAATTCCTATCGGGAAAACGGCTCGTCTGTATGCTGTTCCGACATACCAAAAAGGACGCATGCTCTGAAGCAAGTACGAGATGGAAGCTATTGGCTACTGGCTATTGAACTTCCTTTTTCTAGTCCCGCCGTACGTGTTGTACATCACCGCGTTCTTGATGGTCGGAATTTGGTGTGATCGTGTGTACGCAAGACAGCTTGAGCGGAATACCATCAGAATTCAGTCGGTAAAACCTTCAGAGTTTATTCCGACGGGAAAACCGGTCATGTGTACAGGGCATTAAGAGTCAAAGGACAAAGCACTGCAAGTTTCCCTTACATATTAAATTAAATGAATTTAAAATATGTATTGATACAGAGTTACAACAAGCCAATGGAAATTTGAGATCAAGCTTACAATGTCAATGACTCCTTTATTAGCAAGAATGCAAGAAAGGAAAATGTGGGGATCTTACAGGAGGGACTGGGAGGAAGCTGAGGGTGGACATCACTAATGTGATCATATACACTAGCAAATCAAAGATTCTTGGAGTAGGAAGTCAGGCACAGAATTGCCCCCTCTGTAAAATGTTGTTGTCACCCTTTTTCAGCTGTTCGGATGCATAACACAGCAGGGTGGATCACAAATGTATGCACATCACTTGACAAATCTTCTAGCTGGTAAAACACATTTTCTATGTGTGTTTCTACTGTGTATTTAGCTGTTTGGCTGGAGCTGACCTTTAAATCTGAGTATTCTGTAAAGTAACCAAGCGTAAAACCAAACAGAAATTGCAAACTCTTTCCTAAAGAAGGTGAGAAAGCGAGGGGAGCCAAACTGACAGGCAGATAGGAGGCCTGTTTAAAATCCAATTAATGTATTTTAGGGAAGATGCTTTGAGCCCACAAGGACAGGCAGCAGAAAAATGTGCGTACTGCTCGCCTCTCCCTTTCTCTATGGTTTGCAGACAGGTAATTGGAAACCTTTTAGCTTTTGTAACAATGCATCTCATAATCACAGCACTGTGTTGCTATGGAAGTTTAGGGTGCATTTTTTAAGCAATCTAAATACCGTGATTAAATGTGATCGTACCTTGCACAATTACCCCTATTACATTTCTATAAAGCCTTCTTTCCATTTTGTCTTTTAGCTATTATTTCTGTAAATGCCAAAAAAAAACTCATTGGCTCTGCTTTTATTCAAAGTGCAGGAATGTAGATGGATAATATTTAGTCCTTTGGGTTATATAACTGTAGCACTCTTCTAGCGTAGGATACTAGGCAAGGGAGGGAAATTTAAATGACCAGCCTGGATATTTATCACAGCCTGGCCAATCCCTGGAGAGGGGGCTGAGGAGATGTTAAATAGTCTGAAGATCTCCGACCAGTAGGCATGCACTTTTTGGTTTATCAGATACAATATGAATACATTCCTTAAATACTTCAGATGAAAAGTGGCGAGGGAATATATATATATTTCCTATCACATATGGTCGCTCTGATAATGTACAGTACAAAAAGATAGACCTTTACTATCCTTAATGTGTCTACATGTAAAATCCAATCCATTCCATGAAATTAACACTTCACTCAAGGGAGCCATATAAAACTAATATCAAATAAATTGACCAAAAAATAAATAAAACCAGATACAGCAAATATCAGAATGTTTCACTCCAACCCATGCCTCCCTGAACCCTTCCCTCTCCCTTCCCCTTCCAATCCAGCACTCCCATCGCCCAAACCCTCATAGATCCCCCCTATGAAGGTGAGGGAAAAAGCATGGATGGGGGAAAGGAGAGGCAAAAATACTAATATATTCCAAAAGGTGCACATAAATCAACATACAAAACAAACATATACAAACAAAGACATAGTTGACATAACAAAACAATAACACATACGCACACATAGGGGCTATCTGATCGAGAGGGCCACAAAAAAATAGTGCTCTCTCCACATTTTATTTAACACATTTTTTACCCAGAATATCAATATCAATATTTATAACCCTACATTTATTATGCTTCACTGAGTTAACAGGGACGTCCAAACTTGCATTATTGGAAATAATCTCTGATGGAGTATTACCAGTAGAGATGCACACTATGTGGATAAGATCCTTATATTTAGCACATAAAGTTATTTTACAAAAATGGTCATCTTCTGTTCCTCCAACCCATAAACAATGGGGTGAGAAACTTAATTATATACTTAAAAGAGAAAAACTAAAATACAAACATAGAGGTACAAAAAGTTTGAAAAAATATGGTCATGCTGGATAGAATCCAGTAATCAACTATATGATGGTCTACCTGGTGGAGAGGAATGAAGGCAGAATCGGTTGATAGGAGCAAAGAGCAGAGGTGTGTGTGTGTGTGGGGGGGGGGGGGGGGGGGGTAGAAGAGAATAAGTGAGTATGTAAAAGTCAGATAATTTGATGCTGCCTAGATGTGGTTGCCATAGACCAGGGCTCAAAATGTCAAGTCTTGAGCTACTAGCCAGGCCTTAAGGGTTACTAGCCACCAGTTGCCCCACCCAACCCCTACCATGCCCTGCCCCTAATCCTGCCCAATGCATGCCCTCATAAATTCTTATATAATGACACTTAATTGTTTTTTGCAGTATTAAGTTACACAAATAAATATTAACAACAACTTTATCACCTTATCACCCGTGCCCATCAATGCAGCCTCACCCGTGCTCATCAACGCAGCGTGACCAGTGCCCACTAACACAGCCTCACCTGTGTCCATCATTGCAGCCTATTCCATGCAGCCTCACCTGTGTCCGTCATTGCAGCCTCCCCAGTGCAGTCTCACCTGTGCAGCCTCACCGGTGTCTATCATTGCAGCCTCACCTGTGTCCACCATTACAGCCTCACCTGTGTCCACCATTGCAGCCTCACCAGTGTCTATCATTGCAGCCTCACCAGTGTCCATCATTGCAGCCTCACCCATGCAGCCTCACCTGTGTCCATCACAGCAGCCTCACCAGTGCACCCTCACCCGTGTCCATCGTTGCAGCCTCACACGTGCAGCCTCACCTGTGTCCATCATTGCAGCCTCACCCATGCAGCCTCACCAGTGCAGCCTCACCTGTGTCCATCATTGCAGCCTCACACGTGCAGCCTCACTTGTGTCCATCATTGCAGCCTCACACGTGCAGCCTCACCTGTGTCCATCATTGCAGCCTCACATGTGCAGCCTCACCTGTGTCCATCATTGCAGCCTCACCTGTGCAGCCTCACACGTGCAGCCTCACCCGTGTCCATCATTGCAGCCTCACGCGTGCAGCCTCACCTGTGTCCATCATTGCAGCCTCACACGTGCAGCCTCACCTGTGTCCATCATTGCAGCCTCACCAGTGCAGCCTCACCTGTGCAGCCTCACCTGTGTCCATCATGCAGCCTCCCCTGTGTCCATCATGCAGCCTCGCCTTTGTCCATTATTGCAGGGTTACCATTGCAGCTATACCTGTGCAGAGGGGGCGGACAGTTTATTATAGCAGAAGAGAGCGTGTAGGAAGAGGAGATCTGACTTCATCACAGAGCGGGGTTTACCCGCTGTAACAGCTTTACATTACAATAGGCATCCGCGTGCTGTCACACACAGCCCTGCCCCTCCTGACCCCGCACCTGTGACAGACAGAACGTGCCCTGGCATTGGACCCGCTTTCTGTTTGTCTCAGGTGCGGGGTCAGGACATCTGTGATGAAGTCAGATCTCCTCTTCCTACACGCTCTCTTCTGCTATAATAATAGCTCTGTGATGAAGTCAGATCTCCTCTTCCTACACGCTCTCGTCTGCTATAATAAACCGGCCGCCCCCTCTGTTCCTCCACACTTTTTCTCGCATTCATCCCCCACTGATGGCGGTGCTCGCCACACTCCCAGGCAGCCCAGCTCCTCGCCAGACATAATTTTCCACTCGCAAAATGTGAGTAGGCGAGTGGAAAATTTGAGGTGCCATAGACCATAGACTGATGTTTGATATCAGGGGTGAATAATTTGACATGTAAAATGTATCTGTGTCTCAATGTAATACTATGTTTTGCTCACTATATGCAAAGCTATGTTTGCTTTGTGTTTTTTCCATTTTGATACTGCATGGATTAATTTGACATAATCTATGTAAATTTATGTATTTTCTTCTTTTTTTGGGGGATTATTTATCCCTATAATGACTTAAATGCGGGTTTTTGTTTATATATAATGTTTTTATAATAAAACTAAAAAAAATTATTTGATTTAAAAAAAAAATTGTCTGCAGCCCTGGAGAGATTTTTTTCCCTATCTCCAGGAGAGTTCCATAGTCTTAGGGGCTGCTGCCCTGAGTCCGCCCATGGACTGTATAGCTGGTCTGGGGACTTGTGAGTAATGACCCTAAACTGATTCCTGGTTAATGTGTGCTTTTTGGGAATGTAAGTGTCAGTGATAGCTATGGACAGCTATGAGACAGCTCTCACAGGGTCTCAGAGTTCTGGCCTTTCCTTGTCCTCAGAGTGTGGGCCTGAAGAAAAAGTACCCCTATTATTGTGCAGCATTCTGAAAATCGCATTTGGTACCAATAGTTGTGCAAGAACTCAAGGTAACCAGATGCCATAAGATGAATTTGCCTTATGGTCTACAGCTGTGAGACCTTAGATCGTTCAATGTCCCCAGTCACCTAGAGATAAAGAAGACCGTCATCTCATTGTTGAAGTAAAAGAGAAAAATATGGGACTTTAATGGCACCACACCTCAAAGTACGGTAGATTAAAATGTTTTATTTATTTATAACAAAATTGATTTAAAACATATCTAAGTACATGTTACATAAATGTTACAGTGTATATTTGTGCACAATTGCACTCCACTGGTATCACCAATAACCCTCAAATTGTATACAGGGAGCCCCTAATAATCACAGTGTGTAGGAAAGTAATAGAAACAACAAAGGTTTCCTAGTATCCAAGTATCCAATGATGGCTAT
Organism: Lithobates sylvaticus; assembly: GCA_028564925.1. NCBI lineage: Eukaryota > Metazoa > Chordata > Amphibia > Anura > Ranidae > Lithobates > Lithobates sylvaticus. The sequence continues at coordinate 215,861,833 of CM053029.1, forward strand.
TGGAGGGGTGGTAATATCCAGCTCAACATCTTGCTCAACATGTTTTGCGTATTTATACACTTCTTCGGGCGCTTAGGGGTTAAATTACTTTAATCTATAATAAAAATTAGTACAACATCATTAGGTATCGCGACGATATTCCAAAAAAAAAAAAAAAAATATATATATATATATATATATATATATATATATATATATATATATATATATATATATATATATACACACATACACAATATACAGCTGCACGAATAAGGCAGGATAGCAAGTAGTACTCACAAAAATATATGTAAACCACGCGAGGAGAGGGCGGTGAGGGCATTCCAAGGCCTCTCCACTAGGTAGATATGGGGAAACACCTAAAGATGATAGTGCACGGTGGTGTAAAAAGTATAAAATGTTGTAGCTTGAAGGCAGAGGTGCAAGCCTCCTATTTTGCTAAGATAAGGATATATATTTTCCTGAAATATATTAATACAGCACTATGGGGTTTGATTTACTAAAGGCAAATCCGCTCTGCACTACAAGTGCACTGCAAGTGCACCTGAAAGTGCACTTGGAAGTGCAGTCACTGTAAGGCCCCTTTCACACGGTCGGACCGTTCAGATCTGCCTGTCAGTTTTGACGGCGGATCTGAACGGGCGCTCCATGTTAGTCTATGGAGCGTCGGATGTCAGCGGAAACATGTCCGCTGACATCCGACCCGGTCCGATCGGCCAAAAGCAGACGTATGGCTCTACGTCCAGATCCGTCGCTGGTGGATCGGATCGGGTGAGATCTGATGAAAACGGACACACTGTCCGTTTTCATCCGATCTCTCCATAGAGACCAGCGGCGCTCGCAAGCCCCTCCCCGCTTAGTGAGCAGAGAGGGACTTGTCATCCGCAGGTTCAGCGGAGATCAACGGAGAGATCTCCCGCTGAGTCAGCGGACAGAGGCGGACTCCGTGGAAGCGGAGTCCGCCTCGTGTGAAAGGGGCCTAAATCTGAGGGGAAGATCTGAAATGAGGGGAATCTCAGCTGTTTTTTATCATCCAATCATGTACAAGCAAAAACGCTGTTTTTTATTTTCCTTGCATGTCCCCCTCGGATTTACAGCGACTGCACTTCCAAATGCACTTGTAGTGCAAATTGGATTTGCTTTTAGTAAATAAACCCCTATATGTCCTCTCATTGTTGTTGCTTATCTCTTTTAGAGTATGCCATGCCCTAACCCCTCTCCTGAGTAAAGTTCTTCAAGCAAAACAATTTAAAAAGAGTTCCCCTAGACTGAGTTACTGGAGCTGAAGTGTATAGACTGGTTCTTGTGGTACTGGGCAACATCTGTACTGTTAGGGAAGAATTAGGGAAGAATTGACTATTGAATTGAATTGACTATTACCAGCAGCCCATGTGCAGATAGCACTACATGACTTAACTTTTCATCCTGTCTGAAGTTCTTTAATATAGTAAGTACATTGTACAATTACTTACAAAATGTCGTAACTAATAGCATGCAGATATTCAATTCCAGTATGAATACATTTGATTGAGTTATTATACTGCATAGTGATAGATAGATAGATAGATAGATAGATAGATAGATAGATAGATAGATAGATAGATAGATAGATAGATAGATAGATAGATTTGGATCTCCTCCAAACAAATCTAAAACTTTAAAATCAATAATATGCATTGAATCGAAACACACAAGAGCAGCTAAATTAATTCTCTTTCATTTGTTGGAGTGTATTTTTAGAACTAGTTGGACCACTGGAGATTCTGGCCGCTAAGTTATGCGTGAGAGCAGTGGCCTGAGTTTCCAGCGTGCTGCTATTAAACAGCATTTAAACCTTGACATCACTTCTAGGATCATCAAATGTGGTGAATTACAGATTCTTTTTTTTTTTTGTTTCTCTTAAACATCTAACTGTAGATTTGACTGATTTTCAGAGAACCAAGCAATATAGAAACCTATCTACGCAAGATATGAATTCCATGATCTACAGAGGCTGGGGAATTATGATGGTAAATATTTAAGAGAATGCAAGGTGAGGAGCAACAATTTGCATCACTCCCACTTATGGGACTGTGATAGACCTCAAATAGGACAGATATTGTTAAAAGCATTCTTGTATGTAGTTATATATTATTCGTTTAGGTTTGTCACGTGTGTTCTAATAGCAAATATCTATATAAAGAAAAAGAAGTTCACAGAAGAGACATATCCTGCTCTCCTGCCCATTGTCACAGTCCTACTTATGTGGTTTTGTCCCTTTCTTTTGAAAGGGGACAGTATTTTATGATTAAAGTGTCATTAAAGGCATTTTTTTAGTTTTGGATAGAGTGTAGAGGGACTAGAACAATTGTTAAGTTTTAAAGCTGTCTGTGAAATTCACCCTCTCTATTTGTCCTATTTACTGTTGTACTGTTAAAAAGCTTTAATTTGCATTTGAGTAGTGGTATACAGGCATTGGGTTTATGGTTCTGTTAGCTGTCCTTGGTGTTCCCTCGGTTCCAGCTGGGTAGCAGTGATGGGTCAGTCCCCCGCCGCTCTGGTGGCATCTGTAGCTTCGAGGCCGGGGGATATCACAGCAGGCACATCAGCAAGGCATGTCGGCAGGATTGTCGGGCGCTTGGGAACAGGGGGCGTGGCTTGAGCGCTCGCATTCAGAGCATGCGTGCTCCTTCATTAGGCGTATAATCTGGCCATCATCATCAGGGTTTATATAGAGAGAGGGGAGAGGAAGGGGCAGCGCAAGGAACTACAAGGTGAACCAGACCAGCCCCTAGTTCCAAGCCCTAGTTCCAAACCACAGACCCTGCATAATTCCCACTAAGGATCAAGCCATACAGCAATAGGCAAGACATGTTAAAAAGTCCATACATATATATACAACACAGGACTAAGGATGGGTAAATAAACTGAGATACAATAAAATTAAACGAATAAGAGTAAAAATAATAAAAATAAATATAAAAGAGGAAATGAAGATAAAATAAAGAAGTTCGAAAAAATATAGAGAAAGAAATACACATAAAGATAAAAAAAAATAACCCTCATAACCCTCCCTTATTTTATCCAAAATGAAAAAAGAAAAATTGTCTTTAGTGACCCTTTAACATATGTTAACTCAAACTGTACCGGCTGAGTTATTTATTATTATATATAGTGCCAACAATTTACATAGGGCTTTACATACAGTATACTGTATATTGTATATTCACATCAGTCCCTTCCCTCAAGGAGCTTACAATCTAAGGTCCCTAACTTACATCCATACATACACATACTAGGAACAAATGACCTACTAACATGTCTTTGGAGGGCAGGAGGAGATCAGGAAATTTAGATGAAGACAGACACACAGGTACAGGGAGAACATACAAACTCCAGACAAGTAGTGCTGTGGTTGGGTTTTGTACTATCAGACAGAAGTGCTAACCACGTAGCCACTGTGCTGCCCAAGTTATATAGGATACCTACTTGGGGACCACCCACCCAAAATGTACTGCGGGCAGGTGGCCCGTACAGGCAAGGCAACATACTGGTATGTTACTGCCTGTCTCCAGATTTAGGGCCCAGCCCATGCGCCGACACCCACTGTGAATGTACACAGTCATGTCATGGCCAGGACCTGTCGGTCAGCTGTGTCCAATCACAGCCCAGAGCCCTGTGTTGACAATCAACATTGGTTCGCGTGATCACGGACATATGTGTGCAGATAATCAGTGTTTCAATCACAGCCCAGAGCTCGCGCCGCTGCGCGGGCACGCTCCCTCTACTTCTGAAGGACGTTCCGGAACGTCCTATCTGAAGTAGACGGCTCCCACCCGGCCGTATATGCAGTGGCCGGGTGGGAAGAGCTTTTTTGCGCTATTAAAATTCATTCTAAACGGTATTACACTATGCAAGGCTTTCTTTTTATCATGATTCAAAAACACGATTGAAATATGGAATATTGATGCCCATTCCCCATCGGCTGTCCACCTTCCTGCTGTTCACCTGTCCATGCTGTATCGATCTGTGTATTTTAACCTTTTATTGGGTTTTATTGCATGTCATGGCCAGGACCTGTCGGTCAGCTGTGTCCAATCACAGCCCAGAGCCCTGTGTTGACAATCAACACAAAGATCTATCCTTGCAAAGCTTAGATAAGAAACATAGAGATAATTAGTAAAAAGCAGCACACATTAACACTTGTTAGGCACACAGTTAACCCTTTGGTTGCCTTAGATGTTAACCCCTTCCCAGCTATTGTCTTTAGTACAGTGACAGTGTATAGTATCTGATCACTGATCACTGTATTAGTGTCACTGGTCAGTGGCAGTTAGTCAGTCCCACTCATTGTAAGTTAGTGTCAGATTGCGTGCCGCACGTCCCACTCTAAGTCAATGATCACCGCCATTAGTAGTATTTTAAAAATCAATAAAAATTCCAGTGTATATATATATATATATAGTATTGTAACTATACTGTCTGCCCTCATGCTGTAAAGCCCTGCACAAACTGTTGGCACTAACTATATAATTTCTGTATAATATTCATATAAATAAATATTATTAGTCAATTGTTTATTCAATCAATAATTATTATATCAATAATAAACGGCTGCAGCCATTTTAATCCAAAATATTTTTGTATTATTGTCTTCTTTGGGGTTCTGTCTGCGGTCCCATAACAAAATGTGAAATCCACAAATCTGCCGTATTTTCAAACTGTTCATCATTAATCATCACTGCTTTCAAATATAAAATAAAACAGGACTACTTACCAAACATAATGAGATATTTTATGGGATGTGTAAAAAATTTAAAAAAAGATTTCCTGTCCCTTGTGAATTTGTATATGCCATTTTAAATTTTCTTATAACCAATTTTTTTTAATAGTATAATATTGGGCCAAATGGTTCTGGGTGCAGTTGCAGCCACTGTTTATGCAAATAGTCAGTAAGAAATGTCTTAAATAAACAGAACCATGCCCAGTTTTTGTTTTAGTCAGCATAATGATATTTACCTAGCTATAAAACAAGCTCAGTGTGATTTGGCCCGAGAAAGAGTGAAATGAGCTTTCTGGGCTAGAGTTTCTATGTAAAATATAATTACCCTGTATATTGAACAACATGTGAATACCCAGCTTAGTGAGCCAGAACAAATTGTGATAAATTATGTTGTTTTACAGATAACTGATGAATACATGGAAATAAAACCTGTTTACTCAAACCTATTTTAGTGTGAAAATGCCCTTTTCTATATCTGAAGATTAATATTCAATTTTCAATAATCTATCTAGGATAGATGTTATAGCAGGACAAGTTTTATTACCTTAAACAGACTTCTCAGAATAGATATGTGGATAAATATATCCTTACTACTTTCTTAATCACTCATTCGGTACACATGTGCATATAAGAAGCCAGTATAGCCGATATGTAAACTGGGTCAGTGACCTTATAGCGAAGCAAGAATAAGGCACCTTTCAAACAAAGGGTCCAATCAAGTCCACCTGTCAGTTTTTTAGGCAGACCTGATTGGACAGTCCATTTACCCTGTCTACTTCTGGTCTGCTAAAAAAAAAAAAAAAATGGAAGGGGATCCGTCGTCCTCTGTGTAGGTGGATCAGATTGGAGGTAGTCAAATGTAAAACAGACAGCAGAGTCTGTTTACTAGGGATGGGCGAATGGTTCGGCCCGAGCATAAGTTTGGGACGAACATTGTGGGCACTGATTGGCATCCATTGTGGGCACTGTGTGTCATCCCTGGTGGTCTAGGGTGGCATACCTTGTGATGGGCATCCCTGGTGGTCTGGTGGCATCCCTGGTGGTCCAGTGTGGGCATCCTCGGGGGGGCTGCACTGATAATCGATCAGCACAGACCCCCCCTGTCAGAGGCGCAGCCGATCGGCTCTCCTCTACTCGCGTCTGACAGATTGGACACGGCTGATCCGTCGGAGACTCTTTACCAAGATCGTAGTTGCGGGGTGTCAGACTGACACCCCGCAACAACGATCGCCGCGATGCGCGCCCCTGGGGGCGGGCAGCGGCTCAAAATCCTGAGGACGTCATATGACGTCCTGTCAGGATTTTACAACCACTTTGCCAACGTCTTTTGACAATGGACGGGCGGCAAGTGGTTAAAGAAATCAAGAATGTTCACAAAAAAAAATAAAAATCACTTCAATTATCCAATCTTGTGATAATCAAATTCTTGTTTATGTTTTTCATCTGCACATGACTGGATTACTGAAGTCAATTTTCACTCTTTTTTTGTGTGAACATTCCCAGTTCATTTAGCAATTTAGCCTCAAAGTCCACCCTTCGTCAGGTCTCAGTTGTGTGATGCCTAAGTGCATTTGAGGTGTGTAAATCCATTTGACTTTTGATGAGTAATGGGGGTTGGAGTGTAGGGCAGAGGGATTTTTTATAACTGCATTAGCCCTTTAACCACTTCCCGACCGCCTCATGTAGATATACGTCTACAGAATGGCACGGGCAGGCAAAAGCACGTATGGGTACGTCCCCTTTAACTTGCCTGCCCGTGGGACGTGCGCGCGCCGCCAGCGGCGCGCTCGCGACCCGGTCGGGAGCTCTGTGACCACGGCCGTGGGACCAGCGGACCCGATCGCCGCTGGTATCCCGCGATTGGGTTACAGAGCTGAAGAACGGGGAGAGGTTTGTGTAAACAAACCTCTCACCGCGCTTCCTACACTGCCTGTCATTGATCGGCTGTTCCCTGTCATCGGGAAAGCCGATCAATGACGTCAGACATACAGCCACGCCCCCTACTGTAAAAAAAAACACAACACGTCACAATGACTCCTCCCCACCCCCTAGTGGTTAACTCTTTCACTACAACTGTCATTTACATAGGAATCAGTGCTTTTTTTTCAAAATTGTCGCTCTATTTTTGTTTATAGCGTAAAAAATAAAAACCGCAGGGTCGATCAAATACCACCAAAAGAAAGCTCTATTTGTGGGAAAAAAGGACGTCAATTTTGTTTGGGAGCCACGTCGCACGACCGCGCAATTGTCAGTTAAAGCGACGCAGTGCCGAATCGCAAAAAGGGGCCTGGTCCTTTGGCTGCCAATTGGTCCGGGGCTGAAGTGGTTATGATGGCCTCCAATAATTTCTTGAATTAATAAAAAAACTATACATTTAATACTTTGCAACTTTCCTAAAAAAAAAAAAAAAAAGGATCCCTAATTCCTTTTTTTTTTTGTTTACAAGCCGTTTTTATTGAGATTAAAAAAAGGTTACAATACAATACAGTACGACTGGATCTGGAATCAACATCATAAGATAACTGTAAAATATTACAATGACATCATAACAGATAAACAACTGTTGCGGATACTAATGCAAAAATTGTAAGCTATTCAATATCAAGCGACTTAAGAACATCCAGTTCCCTATTGTTGGCGGAGCAGATAATACTGTGTAGTGTTTTAATCTCATTTTCAAAAGTAAATTCCAACTAAACAAAACAAAAACTCAATACAAAACGAAGTAGAGCATAAATCCATTACATGAAAACCTGGGAATGCAGGATTTGAAAATACTAAGTGAGATCAGTCACTATGGCGGTAAATGAACCAAGGGTCCCACTTAGCATCAAAGATAGATGTGGAATTTTCCATCATCATTATCTGGTCAATGCGAGAGATAACTTGAGAGAATGGTGACCCCTGATTATAATTGTTGCTGTGTTTAACCACTTCCGCCCCAAAAGGATTTACCCCCTTAATGACCAGGCCATTTTTAGCGATACAGCCAGGGGCGTACCTAGTGCATTTGGTACCCGGGGCAGATCCTATATCTGGCACCCCCCCACCTTAAAATGTAAAAACACCCCACTGTGCCCCCTGCATACCGCTGCATCCTTAAATATCTCTTTGTCACTACTGTGTACATTACACATCACCTCTGGACCCCTTTACAATACACAGCACCCTGTACCTCTGGACCCCTTTACATTACACAGCACCCTGCACCTCTGGACCCCTTTACATTACACAGCACCCTGCACCTCTGGACCCCTTTACATTACACAGCACCCTGCACCTCTGGACCCCTTTACATTACACAGCACCCTGCACCTCTGGACCCCTTTACATTACACAGCACCCTGCACCTCTGGACCCCTTTACATTACACAGCACCCTGCACCTCTAGACCCCTTTACATTACACAGCACCCTGCACCTCTAGACCCCTTTACATTACACAGCCCCCCCACATCTCTGGACACCTGTATTTTACACAGACACCCCCCTAACAGCTCTGGACCCCCTGCATGTTACACAGACCCGCCTGCAGTGCAGACCCCCCTACAGTGCAGACCCCTCTACAATACAGACGCCCCCTGCAATACAGACCCCCCTGCACGACCCCCCTACAGTGCAGACTCCCCTACAATGCAGACCCCCTTCAGTACAGACCCCCCTACAGTGGAGACCCCCCTACAGTGGAGACCCCCCTACAATGCAGACCCCCCCTACAGTGGAGACCCCCTACAATGCAGACTCCCCCCCTACAGTGAAGACCCCCCCTTCAATACAGACCCCCCCAACTACAATGCAGACCCCCCTATAATACAGAGCCCCCCCCCCAGATCCATAATGTACCTGGGGACATGATGCACAGCAGCACACTACAAGAAGGAGGGGAGGCGGCGCCGGCGGCTTCACTCTGCTCGGCTGTATGAGACAGCCGAGCCGAGACAGATCAAAGCTGCGGAGAGAAGGGGATTGTTGCGGCAAACACACCCCCCCTCCCCTCACCTCACCTGCCGCTGCCTGTCACCGTGACCGCGCCGCTGCGCTACTTCCGCGCTGTCTCCACTTCAATCGCGGAGGGGGGTGCCGGCCTGACACCCCCATCAGTGTGTGGCACCCGGTGCGGCCCGCCCCCCACTTAGTACGCCACTGGATACAGCACTGCGTTTCTTTAACTGACAATTACGCAGGCGTGCAATGCTGTACCCAAATAAAATTGACTTTTGTTTTTCCACAAATAGAGCTTTCTTTTAGTGGTATTTGATCACCTCTGCAAGTTTTTATTTTTTGCGCTATAAACAAAAAAAAGAACCACCAATTTTGAAAAAAAAACAAACCAATATTTTTAAATTTCTGCTATAATACATATCCAAAAAAATATATATAAAAAAAACAAATGTATTCATCAGTTTAGGCCAATATGTATTCTTCTATTTTTTGGGGTAAAAAAAATCCCAATAAGCGTATATTGATTGTTTTTTGCAAAAGTTATAGCGTCTACAAAATAGGGGATAGATTTACGGCATTTTTATTATTATTTCTTTTTTTTTACTAGTAATGGCAGTGATCAGTGATTTTTAGCGAGACTGCAAAATTTTGGCGGACAGATCGAACACCTGACTGACATTTTTGACACTTTTTTGGGAACCAGGGACATTATTAGGGTCAGTTCACACCATAGAAACGCAGTCTGGGTGCGTTCCAGGTGCTTTTCTGCATACGCGTTTTTGATGCATTCCAGTGCGTTTTTGATGCGTTTTTGGTGCAGTCCAGTGTTTTTCCCCCCCTCTTTTTTCTTAACCTTAAGGGCCAGTTCACACCACATGCAGTCCAGTGCATTTTTTTCTGCATCAAAAATGCATGGAAAGTAGATTATATGGTTTTCGATGGCATAGTTCACACCAGTGCGGTCAGTTCCAGTGCGTTCCAGGTCCAGAAAAAAAGTAGAACATGCTGCATTTTTTCTGCACTGGACTGTACTGGAACGCTGTAAAACGCATCAAAAATGCACTGGAACGCACCGGAATGCACCAAAAACACACTGCAACACACTTGTCCTCATTTAAGGCCAGTTCACACCATAGAAACGCAGTCCGAATGCGTTCCAGGTGCTTTTCTTCCAGTGCGTTATTGATGCGTTTTTGATGCAGTCCAGTGCTTCCCCCCCCCCTCTTTTTTTCTTAACCTTAAATAAGGACAAGTGTGTTGCAGTGCGTTTTTGGTGCATTTAGGTGCGTTCGGGTGCGTGGTACATTTAGGTGTGATAAAAATATGCACTGACATTGTACTAATGACACTGGCAGGGAAGGGGCAATCAAGGGGTTAAATGTGTTCCCTGTTTGTGTTTTCTTACTGTGTGACTGGGGAAACACACAGACCCGTCGTTGTGCTTAGCAGGAAGACACATCTCAGTGTCATCCCCTGACAGAACGGAGATCTGCCTTGTTTACTTCGGCAGATCCCCGTTCTGCCTCTGCAGGGATTGATCGCAGGCGGCCGGTGGACATTGAGTCTGTCGGACCTGCTGATTGGCTCCCCCACTGGCCAATCAGACCGCGCAAAGTCCACGAATGCTAGTGCACGAATTTGCGCAGCCGAGTCACCTTGCCGCAGTACATCTGCGGCGGGTAGTCGGCAAGTGGTTAATTATGCTACAGATTTTTTATTAAAGTGGAACTACACTCACCTTCTTTTCAGTGCTGCGATCTCCTGGAGCTCCCCGTGGCCGTGGTCATCTTCGGCCAGATTGACTTCCGGGTACCAATCTTCAGACATTTTCTTTTGCCCTGCTGCGATGACGTCACTCCTGCTTATGTGTGCAAGTTTATTTATCTTGGCATTGCCAACATTTTTACACTGAGCTGCGTGTGTGCAGCACGGTGAACAGGCAACTAAGCAACTTTAATGCAGGAGAGACATAGGGGATGATTTACTAAAGGCAATGAGACTGTGCACTTACACGTGCAGTTGCTCCAGATCTTAGTACAGTAAATGAGGTAAAGCTTCAGTTTACAAGGAATACCCAATCACATGCAAGGAGAATTAAAAAAAAATGCACATAATTGGATGATGGAAGTCAGCAGAGCTCTCTCTCTCCTTTACTAAGCTCTGCCGCAACTGTACTTGCAACCCAATAGTATGTCTCTTCTGTGTTAAAAACCCTGCCTGTTTGCAAAATTTTTCTTGGTTAAAGTTCCACTTTAAAGAAAGCCAGTAGTCTGTAAGGCTTGATTCACACTAATGCGTTTTTTGATGCATTTTGCAGAAATGCAGGGAAATTTTTTAACATGGGTTCCTATGGAACATGTTCACATCAATGCATTTTTGTGCCTCCGCATTTTTGGAAAGGGTCGGGGACTTTTTTTCATGCAAAATGCAGCGTTTTGCATGTAATAGAAGTCAGTGGACCAGCATCCAAAACGCAAGTACCTCGTTTTTACCGCATTTTTACCGCGTTTTACTGCGATTTTGCCACGATTTGCGTTTTGCGTTTTGCATTTTTTTCTTCAGTTTTTTACACTGTATATAGCTGGTTGCTAAGCAACCACAGTGTAGAATAAAAAAAAAAACGCTGCAAAATCGCGGTAAAAAGGGGGGTTCAAAAACGCGGCAAGCACCGCAAAAAGCACTGCAAAAACGCTTAAAAGCAACATGCATAGATGTGAATCGAGCCTAAGAACAAAAAGTAACAGCTTACAACTTAATTGAAATTAAAAAAAAAAAAATACAAAGATTAGAATATATTAATTAGCAATGATTCTTATACCTAATCAAAGAAAAAAACATCAGAATTTCCAGTTATTTTTTTTATCGAACAATATTGAAAAAATCCTACACTGGACTCAGGCTAAATACACTATTACAAGCTTGGCCAAAAAATAAATAAAACATGCTTAGAAGCCATATAGTCCCTAGCAAGATAACCACACATCCTAATAAAGTACTGTATATAACACCTTCTTTCTTTTTTGCCAAAAAGTTTGTAGCCTACCATTTACAGACAATTCATATAAAATAGATAAACGTCTTAATTAAATTCCTTTGCCCTTGATAACACAAAATTCTCTCCAGTCAATCAGGGACGATATAGACGGAAATTGTTCAAACAATAAAAAGATTAAAACTCAGTACAGCCCCATGGATCAAACTTTATCTCTACAGTCTGCTACAAAAAGTTTAAAAGCTCTGTGGTTCCAGCTGTACGTTTATTCCAGCTCCAAGTTTATTCCAGCTGTAAAATATGCCCGCACTGTCAATAACCATTTTATATATATATATATAGCATCAGTAGGGTATAGCATCAGTATTAGCTTAGTATATGGGTGTTTAATGCATACTGCAATCTGGGACTGCACAGCCATTATAAACATTCCTACCTGCACCCCGTGTTTTTTTTCACCTGCATACAATGTGCATTGATCATGTATTTTCATGATGTCATTTGTTGCCCTGTATGCACAGACTTTAGTAGAGTAAATCTTCACAATCTGGTGTGAGCAGTTTCAGTTTCTGTTCAAACATTAGTTGTGTGGCATGGCAACACACAAGATAATGCATGACCTCTTTCTGTAGTCTAAACCTTCCATTAAATTGTATCTATGGTAAAAATGTAAAATCATATGTAACAATACCCCTTAGGAGCTGACGAAGTTAACTAGTTTTTCCCCAATAGTGTAAAGACTGCCCTTTCACCTAAGCAAAAGTCAATTTGCTCTGGCTCCAATAAACAGTCTAGGGTTTATTCTTGGGATTGGGGCATGGGATACTCAAAAACGTGCATTAACTTTAACCAGAGGACACTCTTCTCCTTGTGACTATATAGGGTGACCACATTTCCAAACTGCCATTCAGGGACACCCCCCCCCCCCCCCCCCACAAAAAAGATGTTTTTTGATACATTTTTTTTTTGCCAATTTTTGCGGGGAAAAAAAGCAAACAGTGGTAACCAGTTTAGACAGGTGGTATGCAATGTGCACCTGCTTTAACTAAGTCTGTAAAACTGGAGAGGGACAGCAGCAGAACGCAGGGGGACAAACAGCAGCAGAACGGAGGGGGAGCATGCTCACTGTAACACTAACCTGGAAGTTTGTCAATGTCTGGCGGGACTCGGACGAGGCTCAGCTCAGAAGAAGAGTTGAACTGTTACTGGTGAAGTCGTGCAGCTCGGAGTCGGGCTACGCTGCTGGCAATGTACTGCAGCGGCTGCAGCCCCGGGACTGGCACTGACGGCACAGGCTGGATCCTTACCAGCAGTAAGTGTGGCTCTGTCTGGTGGGGATTAAAAACACATTTTATTTATGTTATAAAGATGTTTTCTGTAAGAATTTTTAAATATGGACAAAATAAACTATGTGGAGGACAGCAGAACGGAGGGGGGCACGGAGGAAGAACGGAGGAGGACAGCAGAACAGAGGGGGACATGGAGGAAGAATGGAGGGGGACAGCAGCAGAACAGAGGGAGACACAGAGTAAGAATGGAGGGGGACAGCAGCAGAACAGAGGGGGACATGGAGGAAGAACTGAGGGGGACAGCAGAACGGGAGGGGGACAGCAGAACGGAGGGGGGACACGGAGGAAGAACGGAGGGGGACAGAAGAACATAGGGGGACAGCAGAATGGAGGGGGAAACGGAGGAAGAATGGAGGGGGACATGGAGGAAGAACAGAGGGGGACAGCAGAACGGAGGGGGGGACACGGAGGAAGAACGGAGGGGGACAGAAGAACATAGGGGGACAGCAGAACGGAGGGAGACACAGAGAAAGAACGGAAGAACGGAGGGGGACAGCAGCAGAACAGAGGGGGACACGGAGGAAGAATGGAGGGGGACACGGAGGAAGAACAGAGGGGAACAGCAGAACGGAGGGGGACATGGAGGAAGAACGGAGGGGGACATGGAGGAAGAACAGAGGGGGACATGGAGGAAGAACAGAGGGGGACATGGAGGAAGAACAGATGGGGACATGGAGGAAGAACAGAGGGGGACATGGAGGAAGAACAGAGGGGGACATGGAGGAAGAACAGAGGGGGACATGGAGGAAGAACAGAGGGGGACATGGAGGAAGAACAGAGGGGGACATGGAGGAAGAACAGAGGGGGACATGGAGGAAGAACAGAGGGGGACATGGTGGAAGAACAGAGGGGGACAGCAGAACAGAGGGGGACACGGAGGAAAACTGGAGGGGGACAGCAGCAGAATGGAGGGGGACAGCAGCAGAACAGAGGGGGGCAGCAGCAGAACAGAGGGGGGGCAAAGTGTGAGTCTAATACAGACAGTACACTAACCTACCTGTCCTGGAAGTTTGTCAATGTGTGACACTGACTGCAGGCGCAAAAGTGCGGATCTCGTGGGCGGGAGGAGCCTGGAGGAGGGCTTGGACGAGGCTCAGGCTGGCTGGCTGCTCAGGAGAGAAGTTTGCTCTCTCTCGTCACTGGCGTCACTCTGTGCTGGCTGGCTGGCTGGTGGCTGGTGGCTGATATCCCTCGGAGGCGCGCACGCTGGTCTCTGCTGCCGTAGGATGCGGGCGGGTGCACTGCCCACACACTGACTGCCAGTGCACTGCCCACGTGTCAGCCCGCCCCTGAGGCCTCAGCTGACGTCACTGGTTGCTAGATGCGGGGCGGCCCCTAGCCTAGCAACCAGACTGTCAGACTGAGATGTGTCATCATGTGTTTTAAACTAACGGCGGCGGCGATGGACGGGCGGAGTCTGCGGAGCGGACTGGTCTGGTGGTCACTGTTTTTTTTTTTCATTCCGGGACACTGTATCGTCCCGGAATGAAGGTCTCCGGGACACGGGACACGAATCTTAAATCAGGGACAATCCCGGGCAATCCGGGACACGTGGGCACCCTATGACTATAGCATAGTGTAAACTCACAGCTGGGGACTATGAGGTAGTCTATTTTCATCTGGTTATTCTGCACAGCTAAATGCAACCAGTACAGTTTTTGGGGTGTCAATAAGGCCCCTATTTCACAAATTCCCAGGATAGCTGCTTCCTTTGGACATGGTCCAGACCCAATATACTGGTAAAGAAATCCTGCATCCAGTTTCGGATTAGTCCCAGGCTCCAGCCCTGCCACATCTGAGACCCAGAAAAACAGCAACTCAGTCAAAAAGGTGCCTCAGGTGCAAGCAAACCCCCTAAGGCTCTCAGACCATATCCTCAGGACTTCGGGCTATTTTACCCTCTTAGACCACCTTCTGGGCACACCTCTCTAGGGAATGGCCAGGGCATGGAAAATATTCAGGCCAGCTATAGTCCTAAGCTCTGGAAGCTTCTCCCACAGGCAGGAGGAAACAATCAAACTCCCTGCCTGTGAAACCATGAGCAGACCAGAGCAGAATTTTCCAGATATTTTCAAAGATCAGGTATGCTATTCAAGTATACGTCTTATGTGATTCTGCAATGCAAGTGCGCGATTGCTAATTATACCTACGCCTCTACTCATTCCTTTAATAAACACATCCTAGTTATTTTAGTAACTGTTTTTTCCAAGTTAAATTAATGTTCTTTATGATATATATTATATAATGTGAAAAATTTGCTCTGCTAGCCAGGCGCCTTTTTTTACCTTCTGATTGATTAACCTCCTTGGCTGTATTGCCGAGTGTGGCTCAGGGTGAAATTTGAGTACCATTAGCGGTAATCCCGAGCCACACTCGGAATTGCATCGCTGGATCCTGGAAGAGGTGACTTACTTTGTCCCTGGGATCCCGTGATGTACTCCCGCTGTGTCTGGTGGCCGGATCTTCTGCCCTGATGCTCTGTGTGTTCCAGCTTCCCATCCCTGCGAGCGTTGCGATGCAGGGGGGTGGAACCGGTGGTAGATTCAAAATGTGTAAAACACAACACACACATTACATTATATTCTTATTGGATTAAATTACTGTATCAAATCATTTGACCTCAGTTTGCCCCCCAGTGCTTTGTCCATGCCCTTGCTTGCAGTTTTACTGGACTTTCTGCCTGGAAACTGGAGAATGACCATGGCATCTGAAAAGCATGCCTCTACATCAAAAGCAGTTTATGACCTGCTGGAAAACAGCGATAGCGATACAGAATCACTTGCAGAATTGAGTGATAGCGATTTGTGGGGAAATTCGTCATCAGACACAAAAAGTGATTTCAGCAACGATCCTGCGACTGAGCTCAGTGATGTATGGACTTGGTGCTCTATTGAATGCGGTACGGATCACACAGCGCCCCCAAGATTCCCATTTACTGGAGCACCTGGTATGAAAGTGGATGTTGAAGATGACAACCCCTTGGCATACCTACAACTGTTTTTTACCGATGAGGTAAAACAAGCTGCTACACATCAGAAGTTTTCAAGGAGTAGAAAGTGGGAACCAGTCACCAAAGAGGACATTTGGAAATTTCTGGGCCTAATAATTCTTTAGGGAGGGGTGGGGTGACCTCTACAAAAGTTGTATTGGACTACCAATAAATTACTTTCCACTCTATTCTTTGGCACGGTCATGTCAGAGTACAAATTTTCCCTGATAATGTATAATAAATAAATATAATATGATAAAGTATTTGCACTTTGAAAACAATGAAGAATTTGATGAAACTACTTATCCAGCACCAAACGCAAGAAAATATGGGAAGTATAGCAAATGATTCAGAATAACAGAGCTTTGTGCCAGATAGAGACATTGGCATAGATAAAAGTCTAATGGCCTACAAGGAAGGGTTCAGCTGGATACAATACATGGCATCAAAAAGAGCACGATTTGGTATAAAATCCTTCATGCTATGTGAATCGACAACTGGTTACATTTGGAATTCTGTCCTCTACACTGGGAAAGTAAAGTAAAATACAGTAATACAGTAATTATGGAATGGCAACATCTTCCGTTCTTTCACTGATTGAGCCATTGCTAAATCAGGGCTATTGTGCAACTACAGACAACTTTTACACATCTCCTGAACTTTATGAGTTCCTTCTGCAGAACAAAATGGATGCCTATGAAACCGTTAGGGCTAACCGGCGTGACATGCCGCCAATCTTTGGCAATAAGAAGCTCAAGACAGGAGAAATGGTTGCCTGGCAGAAAGGGAAAATTATGGCACTGTGATGGCGTGACAAAAAAGATGTGTGCCTAATGAGTACAAGCCATAATACCGCCCCTGTCATGGTACGCACCAAAGATGGGAAAGACATCATGAAGCCACAGGTGGTGATAGACTACAAAAACACCATGAGAGGTGTTTCAGAGCCGACCAAGCAATGACATTTTATCCAGCAATGAGAAAACCTTCTGCAAAAAAAAAAGAGTGACAAGCCTGTGGTTCATGCTGACTTTGTTTGAATCTTTCTGAACCACCAGACACCAATGGCTGTGGATAGAGCTGGAAGTCATTCTACTTTGTGCAGTCCCATGTTTCAAAATTTATCATACCGGGGGTTGACTAGTAATATTGCACCCTTCTTTGGACAAAAAAAAAAAATCAGTGTTTTTGATTTGATTATATTATTGACTAAAATGTATTGAATGAAATGTATTATTATTATATTATTATTTGTTATTATTTATAGTTATTTATTATATTATAATTTATGATTTTGTGTTTCAAACTTTATCATACCTGGGATGTCTACTAGACTCTTCTTTGGACAGATTTAAGTGAGTTATTCCTAAGAATTACAGGCCTACAATATAAAACACCAAATTTCAATGCAAAACAATTGTACACTTTCAGCATTAAAAATCTGACATAATCATACCGCCAGGAAAGTGAACATACAAAAAACCACCCACACCCTTAGCAGTACATAACTAGACCACCTTCATGGGGCAAGCATATGGCCGGGTTCTTACTATAGGTGGGTTATTTTTTTAAGTGGGCACACTTCAGCTCTGCACTACACAGCAGAAATACACAGCAAACTACTTTGAAAAACATCAGACAGACTGACTGCAGGTGACCTTGTTTCCCCATTCCGCACCTACCTCTCTGTAACATGCACTCTCTGCCACTCCCTACAGTTGTGTCCACTCTCCTTAAACTCATTCCTTCCCCCCTCTTCTCCACCCATAGTTATATATATATATATATTAGGGCTGTTACTGATTCAAATTTCCGTGTTCGCTTAATCTATTTTTTTTTTTAGATCGATTAATTATAATGCACATATAGATCCAACTACTTTTATCTGATCTCCTTGCATTGCAACTCTGTATTAGTCAGTGGTAAATGTAAACTATATACAATCACCCGACACTAGTTAGTTTCCATAATCCATGACTTAACTTCACAGTTCACACAAATAAGTTTTAAATTCAAACTGTAGCACTGACGTAAGTAATTTTTTTAGACAGTCGGGTGACAATCCCTCTACCTCCGGTCTAACTAATCACTCTCACCTTATGGCATGGACCCCTGTGCAAACAGGTGGTCATGCAAGAGGGTTTTAAAAGGGTTAACACGGACCATAAACTTCCCTCATGTCTCCTTAGATCTCAGAAAGGACGCCAGGTCATGGGTAGAAAGAAAAGATCTAAGTGCTCACCGCTTAAGTATAAGATTAAATTTTTGTGTTGAAACACAAACTACTCACATAAAGATGATAAAAACACAGCATGTAAAGCCGACGATCGCGTTAGTTCCGTAGGACAGCAGCGGGTGACGTCATGTGTAGGTCCTCCCCCATACGTGTTACGTTCAATCAGAACTTCAACGTCACCGGACTCCTCCCCCTTCCCTTCATTAGCAGAAGGAGGCACTTTGAGAAGGGGGAGGAGTCCGGTGACATCGATGTCCATGACGTCACTAGATCTCCGACGGAAATCCCTGAAGACCCGGAAGCAGGCGGAGAGGTGAGTACCGATCAAAAGAATTTTGATTGATCAAAAAAATTAACAATTAATGGAGGAATTAATCTTTAATTTCCACAGCCCTAATATATAACCTAGCCACTACAATCTACTCTACAACAGTTTGCTGTCATCCTCCCTTGACACACTCGCCCCCTCACTACACACAGAATTGGGCCCGCCCCCTAAAATTTTGGAAAACAGATGACACCAGAAGTTTCAAAAAACCTAGCCGTACTCTTGAGCACCAGTGGCGTAAGACTAAATATTAGGGATGAGCCGAACACCCCCCGGTTTGGTTTGCACCAGAACTTGCGAACAGACAAAAAATGTGTACACGCAACACCGCAAACACAAGGCTTATATGCAAGTTATTGTCATAAAAAGTGTTTGGGGACCTGGGTCCTGCCCCAGGGGACATGTATCAATGCAAAGTAAAGTAGCGCTTCTTTCCCGTGTTTATAACAGTACCACAGCAAGATGACATTTCTAAAGGAAAAAATGTCATTTAAAACTACTCGCGGCTGTAATGAATTGTTGGGTCCCGGCAATATAGATAACAATCATTGAAAAAAATGGCATGGGTTCCTCCCTCAGTCCATTACCAGGCCCTTTGGGTCTGGTATGGATATTAAGGGGAACCCCGCACCCAAATAAAAAAAATTGCGTTGGGGTCCCCCCAAAATCCATACCAGGCCCTTCAGGTCTGGTATGGATTTTAAGGGGAACCCCAAACCAAAATAAAAAAAAAGGATTTTATTTAAGGAGTCCCCCAAAATCCATACCAGACCCTTATCCGAGCACGCAACCTGGCAGGTCACAGGGATGGAGGGGGGATGAGAGAGTGTCCCCCCTCCTGAACTGTACCAGGCCACATGTCCTCAACATGGGAAGGATGCTTTGGGGTCCCCCCCCAAAGCACCTTGTCCCCATGTTAATTGGGACAAGGGCCTCAACCCCCCAACCCTTGCCCGGTGGTTCTGGGGGTCTGCGGGCAGGGGGCTTATCGGAATTTGAAAGCCCCCTTTAACAAGGGGACCCCCAGATCCCAGCCCCCCTATGTGAATGGGTATTGGGTACATTGTACCCCCTACTCATTCACCAAAAAAAGTGTCAAAATGTTAAAAATGACAGTAGACGATTTGGGACAAGTCCTTCATCTTCGATCACAGCATCCGACCACCCGATAAAAAAAAAAAAAAGGATAAAACTCTGCTTCCATGGGAAGCTCCCACTGACTGAAGCCTCTTTGCGATGACAGCTGTTATATATCTGAGGGCGGGACCACCCAGTGATGTAAACGAGTGACCCTGCCCCCTTCTGACATTACATGATGTCACTACAGCTGCGAGTAGTTTTAAATGACATTTTTTCCTTTAGAAATGTAATTTTGCTGTGTTATTGTACTAAACATGGGAAAAATGCACTACTTTACAGGCATACTAAAGACACCCCAGGCACGATATTTAAAGGAATATTTAATTTTTATTGTTTTACTTTAAGCATTATTAAAATCACTGCTCCCGAAAAAACTTTAGTTTTTGAAAACTTTTTTTTGCATTGATACATGTCCCCTGGGGCAGGGCCCGGGTCCCCAAACACTTTTTATGGCAATAACTTGCATATAAGCCTTTAAAATTTGCACTTTTGTTTTTTTATGTTAGTGTTTGATAGACTTTAACGGCGTTCCGTGGCTTTTGGGGTTTACCGTGAACGCTGCATATTGTTCGCTGTTTGGCTAATGGGCCAACATCGGGCTCATCCCTACTAAATATTATAAAGATGTCAACCAATATAAATATAAATCTGAGTTACAAATATACAATTCCTGCATCCACACTGCCAAGCAGACCTATTTTGTCATCTCATTAACAACTACTCATCCAGTCCCCTCTTCTCTACCTTCAACTCTTTACTTCATCCTCCCTCCAAACATGAACCCACTCACTGCCCAAACACTTAAAAAATAAGATTGATAAAATTTGTAATGAGAACTCCGGTGTACAGATACCTCCCCCACTAACACTCCATGTCCACGGGTAAAATCATTTCTTCCCTCATTCAACCCTGCTACTTTAGACAAGGTTGCTAAACTTTTTTCTAGAGCCCACCTAACCCCCTGCCTCCTGTTCCCTTGCAAATGCTACGGTCACCTTTTGCCTCTATCCTATATTCTCTAACACATCTTCAATCTCTCCTTCTCTTCTGACATCTTCCCCATGTTTCTAAAACATACACTAGACACCTCCATACTTTAAAAAAAGCCTTCCTTGGGCCCACCTATCTTAACAACCTCCTTGCACCCCTTTTCCTCCAAACTGCTCGACAACCGACTGAGCAAACATCTCACTGAGATTCACTTTCTCGATCCCCTTCAGACTGAATTTCACCCTCAACACTCTACAGACACTGCACTCCTAAAACTCCTAGACGTTCTGCTAATGGCTAAAACCAGTGAACACTATTCTGTACTTCTACTGAATCTTTCTGCTGCCTTTTACACAGTGGACCACTCCATCCTCCTTAAAAAACGCTACTCCTTTGGCCTCCATGACTGTATTCTTCACTGGTTCTCATCCTACCTATCCCACACACACCTTCAGCGTCACTTACAACTTTAGTTCCTCCTCTCCTCTTCATCTCTCCATCTGGGTCCCCAAGGTTCTGTTCTTGGACCTCTCCTACTCTCAATCTACACTTACTCCCTGGGTCAGTTGAAAGCCTCCCATGGCTCCCAATACCATTTCTATGCTGATGACACCCAAATCTATCTCTCTGTCCCTCAGCTCACCCCAGTCTCTGCACACATCACTAATTTAACAGACATATCAGTCTGGATGTCCCACTACTTCCTCAAACTTAATCTATTCAAAACATAGCACATACTATTTCCTCCCCCACTTGCCTCTTCCCCTGACTTCTCTGTCTAGATCGATGGCACAACTATCAACCCATTCCTGCATGCCAAGGTATTATCCTGGACTCTGAACTATCCTTTCGACCCCACATCCAATCACTGTCCAAAGCTTGCCATCTCAACCTACGCAACATCTCCAGAATATGCCCCTTCCTACCCAGTGACACCACAAAGCTTTTAATTTACTCTCTGGTCATCATTTGAATCAACTACAGCAACTCCCTCCTCATCGGCTTACCTAGATAGGCAATCCCCTCTTCAGTCAATCATGAATGCTGCTGCCATACTGATCCAACTTACAAACCATTCAGTGTCTGTTATTCCTCTCTGCCAATCCCTCCACTGGCTTTCGCTCACCCAATAAATAAAATTCCAAATAGGACTTCTCTTGTGCATCTCCCTTCCTTTGGAACTCCCTACCCTGATCTGTATTACTATCTCCTACTCCGTCGACGTTCACTGCAAATCCTTTTCTTCAAAAAAGGATATCCCGCTCCCACTTAACAACTGTACTTTTAATTTTCTCATCAGCTCATCCCCCACACAGTTATTACCTTTTGTATTACTTAACCCCCCCCCCCCCTTAGATTGTAAGATCTATCGAGCAGGGCCCTCTGATTTCTCCTGTATTGAATTTTATTTTATTGTAACTGTACTATCTGCCCTCATGTTAAAAAGTGCTGCACAAACTGTTGGTGCTTTAGAAATACTGTATGATATTAATAATAATAATATAATAGAAGGTATAAGCTTTATTTTTGACTTTTTGTTATTTTGGGCAGAGAGTATTCAAAGCTCATGCAGAGTTGAAACCATTTTAGTCTTTCTAATAATTGGGTATATATACAGTAGTCTAGCATTTTGGAGTAAAGCTGTCATTAACCACTTCATGTCTAGAACATTTTTTCACACACCCTGGAAAATTACTTAGATCTCCCATACATACATATTTTTTGAAAGCAGAAACCCCATGAATACTGTATGTTACACAGTATTTGCACAGCTGTTTATCAAATGCATATTTAAGGTAAAAAATACTTTAAATACAAAATACAAACAAAAGCAATTGGGAGATAGCGAGAAGTCTACATAAGGACCTTAATGGCATAATCACCGGGTGCTGCAGATTAGAAAATATTAAAACTGTTGATAGTAAAGTCTAGTTTTTATTTTTCTCTAAAAATAACAAACATGTTATAGTTTTTCATAGAGCAGCCTGGATTCTCTGCTTCTCAGTTCCCTCTTTGGCTCTCCTGGCCCCTCCCTCCTGTCGAGTGCCCCCACAGCAAGCTGCTTGCTAAAGGGGCACCCTAGCCGAGTCACAGCTCTTTGTGTCCATTAAGACACGGGCCCCCGATTTGCACCCCCTCCTGATTGGCTAACTGACTGATTGACAGCAGCGGGAGCCAATGGCGCCACTGCTGTGTCTCAGCCAATTTAGGAGGAGAGTCCCGGACGGCTGAAGAACTCATGGACATCGCTGGAGAGAGATGGGGCTCGGGTACACAGAAGGCTGCTGCACACAGAAGGCTTTTTATCTTAAAGTGGTTGTAAACTCTGTTACACCACTTTTACCTACAGGTAAGCCTATAATAAGGCTTACCTGTAGGTACCGTGAATATCTCCTAAACTATGTACCCATTTGCAGTGAAGAAACGACTCGCTCGTGACGTTTCTTCAGTAGCCGTGCCGTTACCCGCCGCTCTCGTATGCATGCGTGGGAGTGATGTCCTCGTGGCTCTGGCCAATTACAGAGGCCACAAACCCAGAAATAACTCCAGGAGACATGCCGCCTATTACAGCGGTGTGCGCTGCACCAGGTTCGATATGATGCATACTAGCTCATTATGCTGCCTTTGTCTTGCAGTGTTTTTTTTTTTATTTGTTCTGAGTTTACAACCGCTTTAATGCATAGAATGCGTTAAGATAAAAAACCTTCTGACTTTACAACCCCTTTAATTTAACATGTTATAGATTATATGAGATTTCAGTGACTAAGGTTACAAATCTTTTGTAGTAATAAGAAATAAATATTGCTAATACAATTTTTGGCCTAATCTGATACTGTGCTTGTTCCCAGCAGAGGTGAAAAATTTAATTCCAAAATGGCCTAATCTTCATACAACATCACCAAATGAGTAAATGTCTGCCAATTTCCTTTCCACAGCTTTAGCAAACTGATGGATAACTTAATCATTATTGTCACCTAGTAAGCACCAGAAAATTAACTGTTTTTGAACTGTGTGATTTTTGAAACTTTTATTACAGTACTATAAAGTGTAAGTTCACCTTCAGCCCTAAAAATCGAATTCCTTCATAAATCATGCTGAAGGCCGGCCATAGATGGATGGAAACTTTATCGGTTTAGCAGGAACCGGACAAATTTCGATCAGTCTATGGGCAGGCTGGTTGTACTGAAGTCAAACCATTGATCGACTTCAGTGCAACCAGCCTGTAGTTTTTTTGCCGGCAATGGCACCATCCAAATTGGTGCGACGCCACAATTACGACGCCGCACCAATTCCCAAAAGTAGTTTCTGTACTACTTTTGGCAACTTCAGGGTGCGATTTCCATTGACATCTGTGCAGCAACCCGCACAGATGTCTCTGAAATCGCCCCCGAAGTCCGAACTGACATGCGGGTATTAAATCAGATAAATATGATTTTATTCCCACTGTCAGTGTGAACCTAGGCTAAAGGATTTATTTATGTTGTGTGTATATATAACTCTTTGTATTACAAACAAACATTTAACTCTGGACACCATCATTTGAATAGCTATAGAAAGGTTAGACGTTACTTATATCACCTGCTTCACAGAAATTAATTAATTACAAATATACTTATTTCACGATAAAGCAAAAGTTAGTCTATATATATTCAGATAAAAAAGGGACATTTTATACATCAAGTAATAATGTTCCAGCATATACAGTAGCTCACATTTTTGTAAATATTTTATTATATCTTTTCATGTGACAACACTGAAGAAATTACACTTTGCTACAATGTAAAGTAGTGAGTGTACAGCTTGTATAAGGCCCCTTTCACACGATCGGACCGGTCAGATCCGCCTGTCAGTTTTGACGGCGGATCTGAACGGGCGCTCCATGTTAGTCTATGGAGCGTCGGATGTCAGTGGAGACATGTCCGCTGACATCCGACCCGGTCCGATCCGCCAAAAGCAGACGTATGGCTCTACGTCCAGATACCTCGCTGGCGGATCGGATCGGGTGAGATCTGATGAAAACGGACACGCTGTCCATTTTCATCCAATCTCTTCATTGTGACCAGCGGCGCTCGCAAGCCCCTCCCTGCGCAGTGAGCAGAGAGGGACCTGTCATCTGCCAGTTCAGTGGAGAGATCTCCCGCTGAGCCGGCGGACAGAGGCGGACTCCGTGGAAGCGGAGTCCGCCTCGTGTGAAAGGGGCCTAACAGTGTACATTTGCTGTCCCCTCAAAATAACTCAACACACAGCCATTAATGTATTTTTTTAACAGAAAAGTTTTTATTGAACAAAACAGTATCACAATACAGTCAGCTTCCGACGTTAAAATCTTGCTTATTTACAATATCTGTTTAAAATATCCATATTTAGCAACCTACAGAACCATACAAAATATGACTTTTACCATTTCTCAATCAGTGTTGATTTCCAATTAAGTTCCCATCTAGATCAGACTCATTACATCTCTAGGGTTCTTGATTCCTCTCACCTGGGGGGGGGGAGCTGCCAGCGTTTCGGCCAGTGCATTAGAATGATTCCTTTTGGCATGATCGGGTGTCACTCGGTGGGAAGGGGGGAGATAACCCCCTTGCGGAAAGGGGGGGATCCCTCATTTGGTCCCCCACCTCTCCGGCTCCTCACCCACTCGCGTCCACCCATGCCGCCCACACCTTGTCAAATTTAGCGGGACATTGCCTGTTCTCGTAGGTGAGCTTATACAGAGGGAGTACCAACTCAACCGCCTTTTGCCAGGATTTCAGTGTGGGAGGTTCGGCTGACTTCCAGTGGATCATTATCTCCCTCCTGGCATAAAATAGCAAGAAAGTAACGCAGAGTTTTACATACCTGTCCCCCTCAACCTCTCCCAAGTAGCTCAGCAGGAGCACCATTGGTTCCCTTAGCACCAGAGTCCCCAGCAGTTCACTCAGTTTCCCTGCTTCGTGTTCCCAGTAGGTTTGGATTTTAGGGCAGGCCCATACCATATGCTAGAATGTGCCCACTTCTGTTTGGCATCTGGGGCATGAAGGGTCTAAGTTTGGGTATATGTTTGCCATTCTATGTGGGGTGTAGTATGCTCTGTGAATAAACTTCAGTTGTATAAATCTGTCCTTGGCCGCTATCATAGATGGGATAAAAGGTTGATATACAGTCCTCCCATTCGTCTTCCCCAAGGGCTGGGATGTCCTCCCTCCATTTGTCAAATGTGTGTGTGAGTTTGGTGTCATAGGCCACTGTTAGGTACAGATATAAGGAGGAGAGGGGTTTTCCCATTACACTGTAAATGAGCAGGCGCTCGATGGAGTCAGACTCAAGTGTCAGTACTTCCGGGAACTGAGCCCTCATGGCATGTCTCAGTTGTCAGAACCTAAATTCTGAGGTGTTGGTAACAGAATAAGTGCGCCTCAGTTCCGTTAACGGCATAAGTTTCCCATCTTTTATAATGTGTTTCAGGGTGATTATTCCTCGCCCAGCCCAAAATTACGGGTCTGGAATATCGTTTAGATGGGGTAGTGCCCCATAGTGGAGTATGTGTGGATTTACAATTTGGCTTTGCGATAAACTGCTCTGGCCTCCCTCCATACATAGTGTAGTTTTCATAGGTACTGTCAGGTTGTGTGGGGCTTTGGGCCCCCTAAATGCGAGGTTGCCTCAATGCCACATAGGAACCCAGTATAGCCGCCTCTAGTCTCACCGCTGGATTTTGTCTGGGCTGGGAGAACCACAACCCGACCGTGACCAGGATTGCTGCCCAGTTGTATATGAGGAAGTTAGGCATTTTTCTGTCATCTGGGACAGGAGGGGCTGGACATTACGTTCTATGAATGAGTCACCTAAATATGTGAATTCATCCACCCACAGGAGGGGGGTACCAGTGTCCAATCTAGGGACGGAGGGGTGCAGCGGGTTTCAGAACTGACTTGGCCCAATTTATACGGATGCCTGAGAACCGTCCAGTGTTCGAATAGCTCCAGACCCCTCGTCAGTGACCCAGATGCATCTGCAAGGTAGAGCAGGGTGTCATCCGCATAAAGGGACACCTTCTCCTCTATCACTCCCACTGGTATACCTTTAACCCTCTCCTCTGCCCGCAAGGCTATGGCCAGGGGCTCTAGCGCCAGCGCAAATAGTCGGGGGATAGGGGGCCCCTTGGCGCGTGCCCCGCTCCAGGGGAAAGAGACAGCCATTTGTGCGTATTCTGGCCCTCGGACTAGCATACAGCATCCTCAGCCACTTTATGAATCTAGGGCCAAATCCAAACCTGGAAAGTACTTCCCAGAGGTAGCCCCACTCGACCCAGTCAAAAGCTTTCTCCACGTCGAGTGAGGCCACCACTCCCGCCGTGTCTGGACAGTCTCTGGCCATGTGCGTAAAAAGTCTCCGCCATGTGCCCCTCCCTGGCATGAACCCTGTTTGGTCTGGGTGCACCAATGCCAGTATAACCGTATTCAATCTGGTGGCCAGAACTTTGGCCAGCAGTTTTGTGTCAATGTTTATCAATGAGATTGGGCGGAGGGGTATTTCCCAGGCTTAGGAATCACTACCACCATTGCGTCGCTCAGAGAATGTGGGAGTTCCTCTGCCTTGTGTGCTTCCTGTAGGACAGTGTGTAATCTAGCCACTATTTCCTCAGCGTATTGTTTATAAAATTCCACCGGTATGCCATCAGGGCTGGGGGTCTTGCCAGATTGGAGTGATTTTAGGGCCTTTAACAGTTCTTCTACCAAGATAGGTGCATCAAGCGCATCTCGGTACTTCGTTGTCAGGACCGGGATGTCAATAGGGGCCAAGTAGGAGGTCAGTTCGTCCTGTGTGTAAGTCGCCTTGTAGCTATAAAGGAGGCGGTAGAAGAAGACAAAGCCCTCATTAATTTTGTCAGGTGTATAAAGGGTTGTCCCATTTGGATCCTGTATATGAGATATACATATCCCTCCCTCTTGCTCCCTTGCTAGCCAGGCCAGCAGTTTACCTGATCTTTCACCCTGCTCAAAAATGCGTTGGGACTGGGCTTGCATTCGCTTCTGTGTGAGAGAGGTGTGTACACGCAATACCGTTCTGCGTTAGTCAGTTGAGCCCTCCTCTCTCAGCAAACCTTGCCTATAATAAGTTGGTATTGACCTCTAGTATAAGCCTTGAAGGCGTCCCACACCACCAGCGGGGATAGCCATTAATGTCTAAACCGCTGACAACAAAAGTGAGTACACCTCTAAGTGAAAATGTCCAAATTTGGCCCAATTAGCCATTTTCCCTGCCCAGTGTCATGTGACTCATTAGTGTTACAAGGTCTCAGGTGTGAATGGGGAGCAGGTGTGTTAAATTTGGTGTTATTGCTCTCACTCTCTCATACTGGTCACTGGAAGTTCAACATGGCACCTCATGGCAAAGAACTCTCTGAGGATCTGAAAAAAAGAAAAGAAATGTTGCTCTACATAAAGATGGCCTAGGCTATAAGAAGTTTGCCAAGACCCTGAAACTGAGCTGCAGCATGGTGGCCAAGACCATACAGCGGTTTAACAGGACAGGTTGCACTCAGAACAGGCCTCGCCATGGTTGACCAAAGAAGCTGAGTGCGGTGCTCACCGTTATATCCAGAGGTTGTCTTTGGGAAATAGACATGTGAGTGCTGCCAGCATTGCTGTATAGGTTGAAGGAGTGGGGGGCGAGCCTGTCAGTGCTCAGACCATACGCCGCACATTGCAACAAATTGGTCTGCATGGCTGTCATCCCAGAAGGAAGCCTCTTCTAACGATGATGTGCAAGAAAGCCTGCAATCAGTTTGCTTAAGGCAAGCAGACTAAGGACATGGATTACTGGAATCATGTCTTGTGGTCTGATGAGACCAAGATAAACCTATATGGTTTAGATGGTGTCAAGCGTGTGTGGCAGCAACCAGGTGAGGAGTATAAAGATAAGTGTGTCTTGCCTACAGTCAAGCATGGTGGTGGGAGTGTCATGGTCTGGGGCTGCATGAGTGCTGCCAGCACTGGGGAGCTAAAGTTCATTGAGGGAACCATGAATACCAACATGCGCTGTGACATACTGAAGAAGAGCATGATCCCCTCCCTTCGTAGACTGGGCCGGAGGGTAGTATTCCAAAACACCTCCAAGATGACCACTGCCTTGCTAAAGAAGCTGAGGGTAAAGGTGATAGACTGGCCAAAAATGTCTCCAGACCTAAATCCTATTAAGCATCTGTGGGGTATCCTCAAATAGAAGGCGGAGGAGCGCAAGGTCTCTAACATCCACCAGCTCCGTGATGTCATCATGGAAGAGGACCCCAGTGCCAACCTGTGAAGCTCTGATGAACTCCATGCCCAGGAGGGTTAAGGCAGTGCTGGAAAATAATAGTGGTCACAAAAAATATTGACACTGTGGGCCCGATTTGGACATTTTCACTTAGGGGATACTCACTTTTGTTGCCAGCGGTTTAGACATTAATGGCTGTGTGAGTTATTTTGAAGGGACAGCAAATGTACACTGTTATAAAAGCTGTACACTCACTTCTTTACATTGTAGCAAAGTGTAATTTCTTCGGTGTTGTCACATGAAAAGATAGAATAAAAAATTGACAAAAATGTGAGGGGTGTACTCACTTTTGTGAGATACTGTATATGTGTATCCTCTTGAAATCATTGGTGGTATTGGATATATTGGGGTGAATTATTAAAAAAGTGTCTGAGACAAGTTCTGTCTTCACTGGTACCATCAGCTTCTATCTTTCATTTTTTTTTTCAACCCTGCTTTGAAAATTTAAATTTAAAAGCTGACTGGTTGCACTCCAGTTTAGACAAATTTGACACACTTTTTATTAATTCCCCAAGGTGTTAGAAATCATGCTTTGTAACTCACAAATCCCTTTGCTGTGTAATTGATCTCCATAATCCAGAGAGTAAAAACACGTGATGTAGTCAAAAATGTTGTTAGAATCTTCTGTTGCAAGACTGCCTGCTGCTCTGTCTGGGATTGTTGCATGTGCATAAAGTGCCCTGCTGCCAGGAGCAATTAATGTACTCCATGCACTTCCTAAAGGGCTCTTTGGTACAGGTGACAGAAAAGGTCAGTTATGTTTGAAAAGCAAGTCATTCATTGTTTAAGTTTTTCATACATCTTAAAAATTGGACTCCAGATAGAACAGTTTCCATTGTAATTTGCCCTCTGGCAACACGAGTGCTGCATATATAATACAAACTAGCACTGGTGTCATGACTCTGGCCTCGTCTACACTAGTCCATTTACAAAACACAGCCTGTGATGATGCTGTCAATTTTGTGAATGGGAAAGGGTAAACTGGAGTTACAGCACCTAGGTTGGTGTCTATCATATATGCTAGTGCTGGTGGGTGGTTCAAGTACAGTGGGAGCTTACTATCATACTATCCAATGCAACTAAAAATACCAGTTTAACCACTTACTGTGTTAATTTACTGGGTTTTACTGGTTGGTTGTGCTATACTGTACCCAAATAAAATTGACCTCCTTTTTTTTTCCCCACAAATAGAGCTTTCTTTTGGTGGTATTCGATCACCTCTGCGGTTTTTATTTTTTGCGCTATAAACAAAAATAGAAAATTTTGAAATAAAAACTATATTTTTTACATTCTGCTATAAAACATACCCAATATAAAAAGTAAAAAAATTGAATTTCTTTCTACATGTTTTTGGTAAAAAAAAATCACAATAAGTGTATATTTATTTATTTATCTTTTTTTTTTATTTTTTTTTTACTAGTGGCTGTGATCAGCAACTTATAGTGTGACTGCGACATTGCGATGGACAAATCAGACACTAAGTGACACTATTGACACTTTTTTTGGGGGCCAGTGACACTTATACAGTGATCAGTGCGAAATAATATGCACTGTAACGGCACTTATGACACTAGCAGGGAAGGGGTTAAAATCAGGGGCAATCAGAGGGTTAAATGTGTTCCCTGGGAGTGCTTTCTAACTGTGGGGGGTGATTATACTTTAAGAAGACAGAGATCCGTGTTGCTGCTTAGAAACACAAGATCTCTGTCTTCTCCTGTCACAGAATGGCGATCGGTCTGTTTAGTCTCCATCGGGAACGATCGGTGTGTCAGACATTGTGCTCTCCAGACCCGGACGAAAAGAATCGCGTACAGGTACGTGATTTTGCACTAAGTATATGGATGTGGGGTGGTCCTTAAGCGGTTAAGCTGCATGTAATAAAACACCAAACTGCTACAGAAGATATACAAGCTACTAACACCCCTACATCTATTAAAATGATGGTGCCCAGAGTTCAGCTCTAAAACACAACAAAGGATTCCCAGAGCACTAGGAGTTAGCTAACGGAAGAGTAAAGAGCAAAAGTAGTGCCCTGACCTATTTGTAAAAAAATCAAGCTTTTTACCACAGGTGCTAAGGAGAACCAGAAAAAAATGAAAAGGCGACAGGGGCTCCAGCTTCTGACTGTCTTTGAAAATTACCTCAACATATAAAAACATTTTTTTAATCCTAAATACAATAAAGCAAATATGAACACATATTTAACATACATTCTCTTAAAGGAGAAATATGGCCAAAGCTCTTTTGACAATACTTCTGCTGTGAGTCACAAAAGTGAAATTACTCCTGCACTCCTGAGACCCAAATTCAGATGACAAAGGGCCAAAGCCCGTTGTCGACTGACATCACAGAGCCAGTACAGGCTCTGCAGGGAGCCCGACAATAATGTTGGGATTCACCCATATGCCTGACTAGCAGATGGCTCAGCTACTCAGTGTGCCACTGAGAGCATGAGTCAGCCCCTCCCAACCCCTGCACAGTCCGACGCTCCAGTGCGCCCTGGAGGGACAGAACACAGACAAGTAAATGACAGTCACTGCTTTGTACTGAGAGCAGAAGCAAGAACTGTGCGATCAGCTATATTTAATCGCTCAGTTCTTGGTGTGGGGCTGGCAGGGGATGGCTCCGGTGCGGATCAATGCTAGGTGAGTATGTATGTTTGTTTTTCTAAGATCCCTCACTTCTCTTTTTATAAGGGGGTTGTTTCATCCAATCATGTACAGGGAAAAATTCATATTGCTATATACAGCTCTGCTCATGAATAAACATCTAAAGGAAATAGGGTCCCTTTAGTAAATTACTTGCTAAGTCTGTTTTTTAATATATAAAAAGGGTTGTTTTTCTGAAACTGTATTCAGCTTCTGTTAAGTGGCCATCCGGTTTAGATGCAAGTAGTGTTCTTATAAAATGCTTAAGGGCCCCTTGCTGCAGTAAACTTACACAATTAAAAAATGCCATCTTCTACTAAAAAGAAAAAAAAAAAAAAGCAATTGTATTCAGAATGTTCTTTACTGTAGTAGCCCTATTACAAAATTATGTATTTTAAAATGTTTTATCTCTTTCCAACCTAATTTTGCTGTAAAGTTTGTGTGTTAGATAGTCAGGACCCGAGGATAGGACACTGCACCTTGATAGTAAATGACTCTCTTTGGGGCCTGTTTGAACTGGTAATTACCCTTCTGCATAGTAAGTATATTGTAGCAATTCTCTTGCAATGCACTGTAAGCGTTAATATAGCTCCAAAATGTGCTGCATTATAGACATCATATCTGTTCAGCTTCCAGTATTGTTTCTCCCCCCTGGGTTGTAATATCCATACGGGAAATAATGTTTTTTATAGTGAAGCAAAAATTAAAGGCAAAAAAAAAAATCTAATCTAAGCACTTGCTCATACCATCTCAAAAATTTAGAAAAGCTGGATAATATTGAGGGGAAGGCTTCTTCCATGGTGTGGTACTTACATCTGTGACACTACATTGTAAAATGGAGACCTAATTTTAAGGACTTAAGGAGTTTCAGATAATATTAAATAATTAAATTGTGAGGCATTTTTGCATGTCAAAAAAAAAAAAAATTCCTGCTGCTTTACACTGGCAGATACATTTTATGTAGATGTTTGTGTAATTCTCTTAATATCTTTCCATTCCATATTTTAAATGGCGTATCATTTGGTATTTACTGGGAAAATAATGCTACTGGGAAAATAATGTTCAGGTGCATTATTTCTTTTACGTTTTTGTTATATTATTTATATTTGTTTATGTTTTATTTATATTCCTGCAATATTTTTACTGGGCTTAATGTGCAGTTGCATCTTTTCCTAATAACTGTTAACACAGAATAATAGCCACATAGTGCATGTATTGTTTTCAACGAGTTGGCTAACTCTCATGCCGCGTACACACGAGCGGATTTTCCGTCGGAAAAATCTTGGATGTTTTTTCCGACGGAATTCCGCTCAAGCTTGGCTTGTGTACACAGGGTCACACAAACGTTTGCTGAACTTTCGACTGTCAAGAACACAGTGACGTACAACACTACGACAAGCCGAGAAAATTAATTGTTTCCGAGCATGCATAGGAATTTTGCGTGGCGGAATTGGTACAGACGAATTGGTACAGACGATCGGAATTTCTGATAGAAACTTTTTCCGTCGGAAAAATTGAGAACATGCTCTCAAACCTTTGCTGGTGGAAATTCGGCCAGCAAAAGTCCGATGGAGCATACACACGGTCGCATTTTCTGAGGAAAATCGTTTTTTGCTGGCCGAAATTCCAATCGTGTGTATGCGGCATAAGAATTGCATTTTGAGAAGGAAAGGCAAAACCATCGGGGGGGGGGGGGGGGCACACAGACTCTGGTGCAGCTATTCATAGTAAATTAGCTTTTAACTTCAGCCTGTTCAATTAAAGTGTCATTATCATCAGACTGTGAAAAACTCTCCTTACATGTTATATAACAAAGTGTTAACTCACAAATCCACTAAAGCATTTGTTTTGTGTAGAGTGAAATATACCTGGTTCATCCTGCCTTCAGTTGCCCCTCCCATTTTCTCTGTGTCCCTACCGCAGCCTGAGATTGTGTAGTGCAGATGGTGTCCTCTATGGAGCATGTTTACTTTCAGTTTGAGAGGAAGAAAGAGCGGCGGAGTGTAGCCTGGAGTTAAATTCTGAACGTTTTATTGAAATAAGCTTAACTCACAATTGAGTAGATAAAAGCAGGCACATAGGAGGTGAGGTCACAGCAGTCCCTTCCGCACTGCTGGGCATGAAGCGGTCGTCGATCACGGCAACTCTGGTGGCATTCGAATCTCAGAGATTGGAGAATTTCGAGGGGCACATAGTCATACAGTCAGTATGTCAGCCATGGGCTGATGAGAGGGCATGCATGCTCCGAACGTGAGTGCTGAGATGCCCCCTTGTCCATCACTGCTGACGTGTGACTATGTGCCCAGCGGAAACCTCCAATCTCTGAGCCTTGGATGCCACCTGAGTGGCCGTGATTGACGAGCACTTTATGCACAGCTGTGCGTAAGGGACTGCCGTGACCTCACCTCCTATGTGCCTGCTTTTAACCACTCAAATGTGAGTTGAACGTATTTCAATAAAATGTTCAGAATTTAACCCTACGCTACACTCAGTTGCGTTGCTCTTTCCTCTTCCTTTCTCACTGTACACTGAGCAATCTTCTACTCTTTTGAGCTGGCTGCCTACTGATGCTAATCCAGACTTATTACTAGGTCTGGCTACAGGGGCAAATGGACATTGCCTCTCCCCAGGACAATTGGTGAACTTTGTGGATTCACCTTCTCCTCTCAGTCCATCTCCATTTTACCAGTCATACATCCTCAGCTGTGCACCAGACGCTCCATATATACCATTTAATTTCAGTTCCATTCTAAGCTCTTCATTTACTGCTTATTCTTATCTGTACAGCCCACATGACTATAGAGTCACAAATGTGGGCATATACCTAGAGTTAAATGACACGCCCCTACCTCCTCCTGCATGTCCTCCTATTGCTAAACACTATGGGGACAGGATATAGTATGCTGATTGATTATATTCACTAAGAAATTCGTAAAAAAATATATTCGTTTTCAATATAAATCAGTATTAAATATATCCAATGTAATTGGTGATACATGTAAAGTAAAAAAAGTGCCTTGGATGAAGATGTCTGAATAAAGTGAAAGCTAGTGTCAATCATCTCTGACTCTGCTTACACCATACTAATGCACAAAAATACACATTTAATGTTCAATAAAGATGTATAGGGAGCTGTAAAACAGTTTTAGCCATGTAACTGGCACAGCACCAATCAGGGCTGTGCAGACACAGACTCACAACGCAGAGAGCTGTCAGGACTGGGCTCAGCTCTTCCTTCTCTGAGCTGGCCGCTCAGCTGTCAGCTAATTGCCAGCTCCTACAGTATCTCTCCACAGTGACTCACCTGTTGGTGATATCCTGCTCGTCATTCCTGCCTACTTAAGCCGTCCAGTCCAGAGGATCTCTGCCTTCGCCTTGGTCACATCTCTAGAGATGATCTCCTGTGTTCCTGTTAAAGACTTGCTTGGCTGGCATTCCTTCTGGCTTCAGATCCTGCTTGCTGTTCGACTACACTGTTCTCTGGCTCCCTGATGTTTTGGCTTGTCTGACTATCTGTTCCGGTTCCTGAACTCTGGCTATGTTTTGACTATGTTTACTCTGTTGATCTTTTTTTTTTTATTATTATTAAACAAGTGTGATTTAACTGTACTTCTGTCTCAGTCTGATTCATGGTTTCTGACAAGAGCATACATCAGCAGAGTAATAGAAGCCCTTCTCAAAGATCTTTCCCTGCAGATGCTAAAGAAATACAATATACCTGGCGGTAGGTGAAACACAGATGAATATTAATATAGTAGGCTGCTGCTTAATTAAAACAATAAAGTACACACATAAAGCAAATACCAATAATCACCCTAGCACATGTAGTTTATGCTTTAGAGTGTCAATGTAGGTTAATGTATATAGGGAGAATCAAAAGACCACTCAAAAAGAGATTAGCCAAACATATATACAATTTTTCGATAGGGTAAAGACAACATAGTGTCTCCCTTGATTTTAGACAGTGTCACAACAGAGACCCTTCAGATCGGAAGTTTTGGGGAGTGGATAGCATCTTACCATCATGGGGGGTGCCATAGGGCAAGGGATTTATCAAAAAGAGAGACCAAATGGATTTATATGGTGGATTCTTTTACCACGAAAAATTGAAATAGACATTAATTGTTTTTTTGGTGACTTGTAATGCGAGTATAAATACATGAAGCTCTAGATTGGTAATTATTGTAAAAAAAAAGTATCTTGTATTTGTGTATAATTTTATTGTAATTGAGGACTTTTAATGTATATCATGTAAATGTATTTGGTATAAGGTAGAGTGGATAGACAGTGTCACAACCCTTCAGGTTGGAAGTTTTGGGGAGTGGATAGCATCTTACCATCATGGGGGGGGGTGCCATAGGGCAAGGGATTTATAAAAAAGAGAGACCAAATCGATTTATATGGTGGATTCTCTTACCCTGAGGGGACTAAAAATTGAAATAGACATTAATTGTTTTATTGGTGACTTTTAATGCGAGTATAAATACCTGAAGCTCTAGATTGGTAATTATTGTAAAAAAAAGTATCTTGTATTTGTGTATAATTTTATTGTAATTGAGGACTTTTAATGCATATCATGTAAATGTATTTGGTATAAGGTAGAGTGGATAGTTGTTGTAGGGCAGCAAAGTATAAAATGGTCTGTTCCCCTTTAACACACTCCACTCTATTAGTTGTAATGCTCTGTTAATGAAATATAGAGGCAGCTATCTTGGATAGGGCACACTGATAACTGTGTTCGATTCATGGGAGATAGCGGTCAATTAGTTAATAGTCAGAGGTGCAAACAGATAAAGCCAGTCTCGCTGAGCCCTCTAGTTATGCCCTCAGAAGAAGTTGGAAGGATGAAGGTGACAGGAAGTGATGTCAGAGCGGCAACTGTATGTGACGTTGATTCCAGTAGTGCGGGGAGACGTGGTGCTGTGCAATATGCAGACGGCCATAGCCTGACATTACTATTGATGAGCACATTTTATTTGTACATTTGTGAGTGTTATATTAAAGAGTATTTTTGAAAAAGAGCATGAGGATCATCTGTGGAGAGAGCTGACAAGAGGTGTATGCATTACTGTGATTTAGTATTGAGACTACTGAATATTGACCCTTTTTGTTGCCAATCAGAAATTAAAGGAAACTATTTGCGGTAAGTGAGGTGACAAGAGGGGAGGGCGTCACACCTAATGCACAGTGCTGATCTGAAGTGGACTACAAGCAATAATTTATGGACTTTCTAATATTGTTGAATGAGGACTTATTGCTTTGTATGATCATACTATTCATTTCTGTCACTGGAAGGTGGAGGCTCTTTTAACCTTCCTTATTAGGTTAAGCGCTGCTAGGGAGATGCTAAAGAAAATCAAAACATTATGTGACCACTTACAGTGCTAAGTAAGAAGTGGAAGTTGAGTGTGGCAGGAACCAATATAACTGCTTGCAATTAAATATTTTTTTATTTATAGAAAAAAGGTCTGTAATAAATTACCATAGATAGCTTCTTCACATATTACATACGTATATGTAGAAAACATTGGGAAGAGTGTAAACATATACAGTATGATGATATGATGATATATGAACTCTAAGAGGTGTTTAATACATTTAGTGACAGTTTGTAAATGATATGATTCATCTCATTGCTCTAGATGGCATCATTTAAAAAAAATAAAAAAATCTTTCATTCCCGTCACTGAATTTGACTGTATTTGTCAGTCATTTGAGGTTCACGTTAGTTCAAACCTCAAACTGGGGCAGGCGGAGAGAGTGAACTTGTGCATAGGCAAATATTTGCAGCGTACCAAATTTGAGGTACTGTAAATGTGTGCAGAGACAAGCAAGTAGTACTAAGCATGGTGGACTCCCTAGGAATCATTAGTATAGATACATTTATTGATTAACTATTTGCCAAATATCTAACAGTGATTGACATCAGCTAACATTGGCCGCATTAAAAATAAGGGAAATTGTACTGGGATCTAGACTTCCAATTAGAGAGTAGGAAATTTAACATTGGATAAAAAGCACTGAATGTGACTATATTAGGTGAATCTTACTGGTGAATATCTCATATAGAAATAGTAAATGTGATCATTTGCATTTAATATAAATTTTGAGCATGAAAATCATTCAATCATCTGTCACTTTAAAATGTTCCCTCATAAATTTAGGAATCATAGGTTTATAGTATGGTATATAAAAAGCGATCTAACAGAAAAATGTATTTTTGCCCATAGAAGCCAACCAGAATCTTGATTTCATTTTCAAACCCAGACAGTATGAATGACAGTTGAAAGCTGGTGGTTGTTATATTTTATACCTAGCACTTCTCATAGTTAAAGCCATGTAAATTGCATTTTAACTGCAAACATTCAATAATATCCCTTAATAAAGGTCTTTGAATTCAACCCAATATGATGCAGTAAATGCTAGTATGCCACTTGCAAACCAAACATATTAAAAGCTCTCATTTTAAAAATTGCACTTTTGAACATTTCCACAATTTCAGTGTTCAATATATACAAAGTAGTACAATATGTGAAAACATTACTAACATCCAATATCAGATACAGTACATGTAACCCCTACGTGGTACATGATCAATAATAAAGGAGACAGACCAAGTGCAGCTTGCAAACAGTAACTACAGAAAGTGATATGTTTTATGATCAGGAACTGAATCAAGATTTTCTTTCCAAAAGAGAGATGTGGGTTATTATATTTTCTGATAAGAACATTTCCCTCCAGGAAAGAATTTCTGTTTAATATTCTTTGAACATCTGAGGAATCCTGTGCCAGCAGTGATCTACTTAATTTCCTTCCTGTGTTATGACATCAAAATGGGTAGTTTTTTATTTTTTTTAGCGAGAAACACTTTTAGTAATATATGTGTAAAGTGGACCTCCAACTGAAAAGAAGTAAACCCTAGAAGATGAACAGTTGGAATACAAACATATGCACTGCTTTATTTGCCAAGTCCTGAGACTTGCAGTCAGAGGCAGTAGTGTTTTAGATCTCACATCTATGAGGCTGTAGACACAGTACCTAGACACAATCACATATTAAGAAGTATACCACTGTTTTTCAAGAAGAGTCCCACAGAAAAGGTATATTTTCAGGGTACTGTTTAGATAATATTAATAATTCTAGATTTTTCTTATAACATAGCCAATCTCAATTTTTTGAGCTTAGGTCCACTGTAATACATATCTGTCAGACAGCACAGCTAGAATAGTGAATTTTTTTTGTGTTTTAATTAAAAAATACAGTGTTGTACCCTACTGAAGCCTTCTGAGTGCACAGTTAAAGAGCAACAACATACTGACAGGTCATCAAACCTTTTCACTCTGTTCTCTCGTCCTTTCAGCAACAGCAAGCTCCTTATCAGCACAGGTACAAACATCAGAGTTATGCTATGGTCCCTGGGCCTCCTGTGTGAGTTACATGTGCTTGTTGCATGTAAAAAATCTATTATTTTATTTTAAGATAATACACAACTGCATTAGAGGGGTGTATTTAGGGTAGTTTACTTTATTTCATATATTGTATATATTCATATATTGTTCCTTGTATTTGTGTTTTATTTTTTTCCTTTTTGTGCATGATCATTTGTGTGCTTTCATGTTACTTTTTTCAACCTATGTGTACCCCATTGGAAAAATAATGGTCAGCAAGCCAATAAGGAGCAATAAAGGTATTTTGCATAAGCCAGCCTACTTACTATAAAAAAGGAGGCTCAGAGAAGCCAGTGTAAGATTATTAAAAGCCGACAAACTGCATAGGTAGATATTAGGGTCAGTGAGAAACGGTACTTTTTTTCTAATTGCAACCTTTTTTGTTTTTTAGGGTGAGGGGCGCTAAACTCAATTCAATAATGCGTTTGTGAACAAATTCTACAATAAATGTTAATAAAACCAATGCAACATTTATTGTATAATTTATTCACAAATGCACTATTAAATTGAGTTTAGTGCCTCCTCACCTTAACCACTTCAGCCCCGGACCATTTGGCAGCCAAAGGACCAGAGGTCTTTTTTTCAATTTCGCACTGCACTACTTTAACTGGTAATTGCGCGGTCATGCAATTTTGTAACCAAACGAAATTTGCGTCCTTTTCTTCCCACAAATAGAGCTTTCTTTTGATGGTATTTGATTGCCTCTGTGATTTTTATTTTTTGAGATATAAACGGAAAAAGAGCGAAAATTTTGAAAAAAAAAGAGATTTTCTACTTTTTGTTATAAAAAAAATCTAATAAACTCAATTTTAGTCAAACATTTGGGCCAAAATGTATTCAGCCACATGTCTTTAGTAAAAAAAATGCCAATAAGCGTATATTTATTGGTTTGCGCAAAAGTTATAGCGTCTACAAACTAGAGTACATTTTCTGGAATTTACACCGCTTTTAATTTATGACTGCCTATTTCATTTCTTGAGGTGCTAAAATGGCAGAGAAGTACAAAACCCCCCCAAATGACCCCATTTTGGAAAGTAGACACCCCAAGCTATTTGCTGAGAGGCATGTTGAGCCCATTGAATATTTTTTTTTTTTAGTCCCAAGTGATTGAATAAAGACAAAAATAAAAAAGATTTTTTTTTTTTTCAAAAAGTTGTCACTAAATGATATATTGCTCACACATGCCATAGTTATATGTGGAATTGCACCCCAAAATACATTTTGCTGCTTCTCCTGAGTATGGGGATACCACATGTGTGGGACTTTTTGGGAGCCTAGCCGCATACGGGGCCCCGAAACCCAAGCACCGCCTTCAGGATTTCTAAGGGTGCAAATTTTTGATTTCACTCCTCACTACCTATCACCGTTTCGAAGGCCATAAAAATGCCAAAATAGCACAAAACCCCCCCAAATGACCCCATTTTGGAAAGTAGACACCCCAAGCTATTTGTTGAGAGGCATGGTGAGTATTTTACAGCTCTCATTTGTTTTTGAAAATGAAGAAAGTAAAGAAAAAAAAAATTTTTTTTTTTTTTCTTTTTTCAATTTTCAAAACTTTGTGACAAAAAGCGACATCTGCAAAATACTCACCATACCTCTCATGAAATAGCTTGGGGTGTCTACTTTCCAAAATGGGGTCATTTTGGGGGGTTTTATGCCATCTGGGCATTCCATGGCCTCCGAAACTGTGATTGGCAGTGAGAAGTGAAATAAAAAAATTACACCCTTAGAAAGCCTGAAGGCGGTGATTGGTTTTTGGGGTTCCGTACGCAGCTAGGCTCCCAAAAAGTCCCACACATGTGGTATCCCCGTACTCAGGAGAAGCAACAGAATGTATTTTGGGGTGTATTTCCACATATGCCCATGACATGTTTGAGCAATATATCATTTTAGTGACAACTTTTTGTAAAAAAATATATATATATTTTTTTTTTTTTCATTATTCAATCTCTTGGGACAAAAAAAAAAAATATTTAATGGGCTCAACATTGCTCTCATCAAATAGCTTGGGGTGTCTACTTTCCAAAATGGGGTCATTTGGGGGGGTTTGAACTGTCCTGGCATTTTATGCACAACATTTAGAAGCCTATGTCACACGTCACCCACTCTTCTAACCACTTGTAGACAAAGCCCTTTGTGACACTTTTTGTTTACATGAAAACATATTTTTTTTTTTGCAAGAAAATTACGTTGAACCCCCAAACACTATATATATTGTTAAAGCAAAGGCCCTACAGATTAAAATGGTGGGTGTTGCATTTTTTTTTTTTCCACACAGTATTTGCGCAGCGATTTTTCAAACGCATTTTTTGTGGAAAAAAATACACTTTTTTTTATTTTAATGCACTAAAACACACTATATTGCTCAAATTTTTGATGAAATAAAAAATATGATCTTAGGCCGAGTACATGGATACCAAACACGACATGCTTTAAAATTGCGCACAAACACGCAGTGGCGACAAACTACATACATTTTTAAAAGCCTTTAAAAGCCTTTACATGATACCACATTAGATTCACGGAGGAGGTCTACTGCTAAAATTACTGCCCTCGATCTGACCTTCGCGGTGATACCTCACATGCATGGTGCAATTGCTGTTTACATATGACGCCAGACCAACGCTTGTGTACGCCTTTGCGCAAGAGAAGGGGGGGCAGGGGTGCTTTTTTTTTTTTTTTTTGTTTTTTTTTTATTTATTTTTAGCTTTTTTATTTTATTTTTAAACTGTTCCTTCCATTTTTTTTCTTTGTTATGATTTTTATTGTTATCTCAGGGAATGTAAATATCCCCTATGATAGCAATAGGCAGTGACAGGTACTCTTTTTTTGAAAAAATTGGGGTCTATTAGACCCTAGATCTTTCCTCTGCCCTCAAAGCATCTGACCACACCAAGATTGGTGTGATAAAATGCTTTCCCAATTTCCCAATGGCGCGGTTTATATCCGGGAGGGGGGGACATTCCCTCCCACTGCTTGTAAAAGCAGTCTAGAGGCTAATTACCCGCTAGAATTGCTTTTACATGAAAGCCGATCACTGGCTGAAAAGAATGATACCAAGATGATACCTAAACCTGCAGGCATCATTCTGGTATAACCATTCAAAGTCCAGCAACATACTGGACATATATTGTAATCTTTTTTTTTTCATGCAGCCTCTTGGCTGAACGAAAAAAAGAGATTGATTGGTGG
Organism: Lithobates sylvaticus; assembly: GCA_028564925.1. Lineage (NCBI taxonomy): Eukaryota > Metazoa > Chordata > Amphibia > Anura > Ranidae > Lithobates > Lithobates sylvaticus. Next base: position 215,904,149 of record CM053029.1, read on the forward strand.
GTATGCCCACCATTAGAATACCTCCCTTCATCCACCCACTTCTAATGATGGGCATACATGCACCATTTATATATGCCGATGCATGGGGGCATCCTCCCGCAAAAGTTATGCCGTGTACACACGGTCGGAATTTCGACCGTATGTACGTGGCATTAGGAGCCAATCGCTCCTCCCCCCCCTGCTGCCCCCATGCTTCGGCATATATGCTCTTTTTTTTAACTGTGGTGGTGAAATCACCTCCTACAGCGTTGGAGTCGCGGCTTTATGTATCGTGGGAGCAAACGCTGTTGCTGTCAAGATAAATAAATCCGCGTTGCAACTGAATGGCGCACCTGAAAACAAAAAAATGCTCAACACTAAAACACAGTAAACAAAATTACATACCTGAAAAGCAAGCGTGATAAAACATGATAAAACATAATAAAACATTGCAGAATAGAATGGAGTAAAAAAAAGAGCAACAATAGAGAGAGAATAGAGTGAGAGAGAGAACAATAAAACGACAACTATTTTATTTTTTTTTATTTTTTTGAGATTCACAGGTAAAAAAGCTCCTGACTGAAGCGACTGAATCAAAACGCTACCACAAAAAAAAACTGTTAGCGATCGCAGGGATCAGGCCTGACTCTGCGAACGCTGCTGTTATGTGTGCTTAGTGTTTTGTAAGTGACAGTGATCGATCGATACTGCACTTGGGTGGGCTGGGCTGGGCGGAGGGGGAAAACGCAGGTGCTAGCAGGTATCTGGGCTGATCCCGCTAACAATGCGGTTTTTTTTGGAACCCTAAACTGCTGGGACGCTAGTATAGATCTGATCAGATCAGATATCGATCTGTTCAGATACTGTGCCACTAAGGGAGGTGTATGCTTTGCGCGTGGGTGTTTGCGGTACTGGCACTAACCTGGGGCGACGCAGACCTTATTTGACCCTAAAACCTAATTGATATCACCCGCCGGGCGATCAGGGGGTTAAACCGTTATTGGGTAATAAATGGCGGGTGCCCTGACAGTATAAAAAACAAGCTAACTAACCAGCGTCACCCGTAACAGTAATACAAAAAAAAACTGGTTACCTAGCGACACTAATGCAGCGATCAGAAAAACGATCGCTTAGTGACACTGGCAAAAGGGGGTGAAAGGGTTAACTAGGGCAATCAGGGGGTTAAACCTTTATTAGGTAATATATGGGGGTACCTGACGCTATATAAAAACCTGAC
>CM053029.1:215905834-215935766 GCA_028564925.1 Lithobates sylvaticus
GCTTGGCCAGTCCATCACTTTTACCCACAGCCTCTTTAGCAAGGAGGTGTGTTTGGGGTTGTTATGTTGGAATACTGCAATGCGGCTCAGTCTCCGAAGGGAAGGGATCATGCTCTGCTTCAGTATGTCACAATACATTATGGCATTCATGGTTCCCTCAATGAACTGTAGCTCCCCAGTGCCGGCAGCACTTATGAAGCCCCAGACCATGGCACTCCCACCACCATGCTTGACTGTAGGCAAGACACACATGTCTTTGTACTCCTCACCTGGTTGCCGCCCCACATTCTTGACACCATCTGAACCACATAAGTTTATCTTGGTCTCATCAGACCACAGGTTCCAGTAATCCATGTCCTTAGTCTGCTTGTCTTCAGCAAACTGTTTGCGGGCTTTCTCGTGCATCATCTTTAGAAGAGGCTTCCTTCTGGGATCACAGCCATGCAGATCAATTTGATGCAGCGTGCGGTGTATGGTCTGACCTTCCCCCACCCCTTCAACCTATGCAGCAATGCTGGCAGCACTCAAACGTCCCAAAGACAACCTCTGCATATGATGCTGAGCACCTGCACTTAACTTTATTGGTTGACCATGGCGAGGCCTGTTCTGAGTGGAACCTGTCCTGTTAAACTGCTGTATGGTCTTGGCCACCGTGCTGCAGCTCAGTTTCAGGGTCTTGACAATCTTCTTATAGCCTAGGCCATCTATTTGTAGAGCAACAAGTTTTTTTTTCAGATCCTCAGAGAGTTCTTTGCCATGTTGAACTTTCAGTGACCAGTATGAGAGAGTGAGAGATGGATAACACCAAATTTAACACACCATTGACACCTGTGACCTTGTAACACTAACGAGTCACATGGCACCGGGGAGAAAAAATGGCAAATTGGGCCCAATTTGGACATTATCACTTAGGGGTGTACTCAATTTTGTTGCCAGCGTTTTAGACAATAATGGCTATATGTTGAGTTATTTTGAGGGGACAGCAAATTTACACTGTTATACAAGCTGTACACTCACTACTTTACATTGTAGCAAAGTGGCATTTCTTCAGCGTTGTCACATGAAAAGACATAATAAAAGATTTACAAAAATGTGAGGGGTGTACTCACTTTTTGTGAGATACTGTAGATAGATAGAGTGCCTTGAAAAGGTATTCCTACCCGTTGCAATTTTACACATTCTGTCATGTTACAACCAAACACGTAAATGTATTTTGTTGGGATTTTATGTGATACACCAACACAAAGTGGCACATAATTGGGAAGTGAAGGAAAATGATAAATGGTTTTCAAATTTTTTTTACAAATAAAAATGTAAAAAGTGTGGAGTGCATTTGTATTCAGCCCCTTTTACTCTAAAACCCCTAAATAAAATTTAGTGGAACCAATTGACTTCAGAAGTCACCTAATTAGTAAATAGAGTCAACCTGTGTGTAATTTAATCTCAGTATAAATACAGCTGTTCTATGCAGCCCTCAGAGGTTTGTTAGAGAACCTTAGTGAACCAACAGCATTATGAAGGCCAAGGAACACACCAGACAGGTCAGGGATAAAGTTGTGGAGAAGTTTAAACCAGTTAGGTTATACAAAAAAATCCCAAGCTTTGAACATCTCACAGAGCACTGTTCAATCCATCATCCGAAAATGGAAAGATTATGGCATAACTGCAAACCTACCAAGACATGGCCGTCCACCTAAACTGACAGGCCGGGCAAGGAGAGTTTTCCTCAGAGAAGCAGCTCATGGTAACTATGGAGGGGCTGCAGAGATCCACAGCTCAGGTGGGAGAATCTGTCCACAGGACACATATAAGTCGTGCACTCCACAAATCTGGCCCTATGGAAGAGCGGCAAGCCATTGTTGAAAGAAAGCCATAAGAATTCCTGTTTTCAGTTTGCAAGAAGCCATGTGGGGGACACAGCAAACATGTGGAAGAAGGTGCTCTGGTCAGATGAGATCAAAATTTAACTTTTTGGCCTAAAAGCAAAACGCTGCGTGGCAGGAAAAAAACACTGCAAATCACCCTAAACACACCATCACACCGTGAAACATGGTGGTGGCAGCATCATGTTGTGGGGATGCTTTTCTTCGGCAGGGACAGGGAAGCAAAAAACTTGAGACTGGGGCAGAGGTTCACCTTCCAGCAGGGCAACGACCATAAACATACAGCCAGAGCTATATGTTCAATGGAATGGTTTAGATTAAAGTATATATATATATATATATATATATATTATATATTTATATATATATATATATGTGTGTATGTGTGTGTGTGTGTGTTAGAATGGCCCAGTCAAAGTCCAGACCTAACTCCAAATGAGTATCTGTGGCAAGACTTGGAAATTGCTGTTCATAGACGCCCTCCATCCAATCTGACAGAGCTTGAGCTATTTTGTAAATAAGAATTGGGCAAACATGTCACTCTAAATGTGCAAAGCTGGTAGAGACATACCCAAAAAGACTTGCAGTTGTAATTGCAGCGACATGACTTGACATGACAAATTGTGGAAAATTTCAAGGGATATGAATACTTTTTCAAGGTACTGTAGATAGATAATTTTAAGAAGATTTTAGCCTTAAAGGAAGCTGTATCAGTAGTTGTATATAAGTGAGCGGCTAAGGCACTGTGCATCTGACCGTACAGCTGCAGGGAGACCACACTTTAATTCCTCTTTAAGCTAGCCAATAATGGGATTTTTTAAATCCCAAACATTCTGCAATTGACAAAATGTATAATTTTTTTTTTTTTAATGATTAGAGCTTTGCTGTGATCAATATAGGCGAGGTATTTAAAGTGGTTCTAAAGCCTAAACATTTTTTACCCTAATGCATTCTTTGCATTGAGGTAGAAAATGTTTAGGCATCACATTTAGCCCCTCCCCCTTATACTTACCTCAGCCCTCACTCGAGCTCTGTGCACGTCTGCAGCTCTTCTCTCCCCTCCTTTCGGTGTCTCACTAGCTTTGCTGGGCCATTTGCTGTCAATCAAAGCCAGTGATGAGGGGGTGGAACTGAGTCCCGCTGTCTGTGTCAATAGATGCAGCAGCAGGGCTTGGGAACAAGCACGCAGGATTGCCCTGCATGGGGGCACTGGACAAAGAGGAGGAACCAGGAGCACCAGGGAGGACCTGAAAAGAAGAGGTTTCGGGGCCACTCTGTGCAATTTCTTTGCACAAAGCATGTAAGTAGAGAGATGTTTGTTATTTTATTTATTTTTTTCTTTACAATCGCTTTAAGTTTGAGGACAGCATAATTAAACATTATTAGCAATAATTTTGGAATGGATGTCTGAGATAGCATATATATGTCTTGCTTATTCATACTGACCTTGCTTTATGTTTATTTATATATTATTTTTATATATCCTTGACCTAAAAAGTGTTTATACTAAAAGGGATATATTATAGTTCTATGCAAAGTACATTTGCCCTTGTGTAGCTTAATGTGGATAAATAACAGAAAATACATTTGGATGCTTGGTTTATGTTGCTTTGATGTCTTTGTAATAGGCTGGAATATTGTTGAAGAAAAATGTCCCCCTTTCACTAAAAGACCATTCAGAAAGCACTAATACTACATATTAGAACACTTGCACCACTCTGTTTTTGTACTGATTTGCCGGTTACTAAGAAGTGAGGAGATGTATATACTAATTGTACACGGTGTATGGGTGTGCATTTAATACTCATTGTATAGTAGACATGTGCGATTCGTTTCGTACGAATTCGTAATTCGTACGAATTTTTTTCGAAATTCGTACGAATTTACGAATCCGTAGTACGAATTTTTTTTAATACGAATTCCGTACGGAATACGAAATTCAGTTTGCGAATTTCGTTGCCGAATGATTCGAATGCATTCGAATGGATTCGAATGGATTCGAATGGATTCAAATGAATTCGAATGACAAAGTGTCATTTTTGCAGGAAAAATTCTGTTTACGAATTTGAGCTCCAAATTATTCGAATCCAACTACCAATATCGAATTTCAACTAATTTGAACGAAATTATTATAGCAGATATAACGAATGAATTCGCATGAATTCGAATGAATTGGAATGACAAAGTGTCATTTTTCCAGAAAAAAAAAAGCGTAGGGGTCCCCCCAAATTCAATAACCAGGCCCTTCAGGTCTGGTATGGATATTAAGGGGGACCCCAGCCAAAAAAAAAATGGCGTGGGGTCCCCCCAAATATCCATCCCAGACCTGAAGGGTCTGGGATGGGTTTTAAGGGGAACCCCGGCCAAAAAAAAAAAAAATGGCGTGGGGTCCCCCTTAAAATCCATACCAGACCCTTTATCCGAGCACGCAACCTGGCAGGCCGCAGGAAAGGACTGAACTGTCACATGCCCTCAACATTGGGAGGATGCTTTGGGGGTCTGAGACCCCCAAAGCACCTTGTCCCCATGTTGATGAGGACAAGGGCCTCTTCCCACAACCCTGGCCGGTGGTTGTGGGGGTCTGCGGGCGGGGGGCTTATTGGAATCTGGAAGCCCCCTTTAACAAGGGAACCCCCAGATCCCGCCCCCCCCCTGTGTGAAATGGTAAGGGGGTACAAAAGTACCCCTACCATTTCACCAAAAAAGGTGACAAAAATTGTAAAAAATGACAGGAGACGGTCTTTGACAATTCCTTTATTAAAATCTTCTTTCTTCTGGTCTTCCTTTCTTCATCTTCTCCTTCTGTCATCTTCTTCCATCTTCTTCTTCCTTCGATTCGCTTCTTCTTCCTCCGGTCTTCTCGTCCGGCATCTTCTTCCATCTTCTTCTTCCTTCGATTCGCTTCTTCTTCCTCCGGTCTTCTCGTCCTTCTCGTCCTTCTCGTCCGGCATCGGCGTCTCTTCTCGCAGGCCGCTCCTCGCAATGGGAGGCTCCTGCTCTGTGAGGCTTCGCTCCGGCTGACAGGTCTTTTATAACGAAGACACCTGGTGACCCCCGCCCCCCTCTGACGTCATGGGGAAAGCCATAAGGAATTCCACATGACGTCCCCGTGCGTCACAGGGGGCGGGGTTACCAGGTGCCTTCGTTATAAAAGACCTGTCAGCGGAGCGGAGCCTCACAGAGCGGGAGCCTCCCATTGCGAGGAGCGGCCTGCGAGAAGAGACGCCGATGCCGGACGAGAAGGACGACGCCGGACGAGAAGGACGAGAAGACCAGAGGAAGAAGAAGCAAATCGAAGGAAGAAGAAGATGGAAGAAGATGACGGAAGGAGAAGATGAAGAAAGGAAGACCAGAAGAAAGAAGATTTTAATAAAGGAATTGTCAAAGACCGTCTCCTGTCATTTTTACCATTTTTGTCACCTTTTTTGGTGAAATGGTAGGGGTACTTTTGTACCCCCTTACCATTTCACACAGGGGGGGGCCGGGATCTGGGGGTCCCCTTGTTAAAGGGGGCTTCCAGATTCCGATAAGCCCCCCGCCCGCAGACCCCCACAACCACCGGCCAGGGTTGTGGGGGAAGAGGCCCTTGTCCTAATCAACATGGGGACAAGGTGCTTTGGGGGGGACCCCCAAAGCACCCTCCCAATGTTGAGGGCATGTGGCCTGGTACGGTTCAGGCGGGAGGGGGGGGGGCGCTCTCGTCCCCCCCTCCTTTCCTGCGGCCTGCCAGGTTGCGTGCTCGTATAAAGGGTCTGGTATGGATTTTGAGGGGGACCCCACGCCATTTTTTTTTTTTTTTTTTGGCCGGGGTTCCCCTTAAAATCCATCCCAGACCTGAAGGGTCTGGTATGGATATTTGGGGGGGACCCCACGCCATTTTTTTTTTTTTTGGCTGGGGTCCCCCTTAATATCCATACCAGACCTGAAGGGCCTGGTTATTGAATTTGGGGGGGACCCCTACGCTTTTTTTTTCTATATCAATGAATGACTGTTCTCTGTGTTATGGAGCCGACAATTCATTTGCCGGCAATAGCCGCAAGTGATTTTAAATAGCTTTTTTTCCTGCAAAAATGACACTTTGTGCAGGAACAGTTCTCTATATATTAGATATACTGAATCTTGAATTCATTCGAAGCATTCGAAGCATTCGTTATATCCGCTATTATAATTTCTTTCATATTAGTTGAAATTCGATATTTGTAGTTGGATTTACTAACGATTCGTAACTATTCGTAACGATCCGTAACGATTCGTAACTTGAAATTGAAATTCGATATTTGTAGTTGGATTCGAATTGTTCTCTGTGTTATGAGAACCAACAATTCATTAGCCACGTTAACGATTCGTAACGATTCGTAACTTTACTAACGATTCGGAAAAAAAATTACAATTCGTCCGAATTTCGTATTTCGTACGAATTCGAACGGAATTTCGTACACGAATTACGAATTACGAATTTTTTTTATATACGAAACAGGACGAAACAAAATAAATTTTTTGACAGTTCCCATGTCTATTGTATAGCATTATAGCTGTTCTATAAGGGTTTGTCTGTGGGAATGCAAAATGTCCTTGAAGAAGATCAAATGCAGGTTAGAAGGAGGTTAGCTGCAGATCAAATATTCACTTCAAACTTATTTTCTTAATAATTCAAAAGTAAATTTCATTCCTTTAGAATAGTTCTAAAAAAAGGAGACCTCCAAAAATCCCCTGGACATTCAGTCCTTACCTTAATAGGTAATAGGAACAATTGGGAACATCCCTCTGTAGCTTGGTATTCTCAATCTAAATCAATACACATATTATTATTTAGAAGCCAGGCTAACGCAATTCTTACTATTGCAACCACATTATAGTGTTTTATATTTGGGAGTCTCAACCCAATTCTTTTTAATATGTATACAAATATGAATTCCTAATATGAATAAGAAATTAAGAATTTTATTTGGGAATTGAATAATAAATCATTTATTCAAAACAAAAAAGGAAAAAGATGTCAGGCGCTACAATGCACCTCTCCCCTTTATCTCGGCGCAATGAGTGGTAAAAAATACAAAAATACAAACAATAATTAAAAATCTGTAGGTTGCCCTGTAGCAGCCGCTTACGTCAAAACATATGCACTGTTTGTTAAATGGTAAATAGATTTCTTATTCGCAAAATTTGTTAAAATACTTTCACCATTTAGCGGCGCTCCTCTGGATTATTATATGGCCAGATAAATATATATACTATTAATCAAAGATTTATATAGATATATAAAACAATATTGTACTGTGGGAATCCTCAAAACATATCACTGGCAATCTGGTATATTAATACATTATTAGTGTCATGGTGTTTTAGGAGTGAATTTTCATAGTCCAATCAAAGTCCACACATTATAGGACCAGTGAAGAAAGAAATGTTGACTGCTGATAGTGTACACTTCCACCAAATTGCTTCACCCGTGTTCCACACTCCCCTCTGGGGTTTAAACTCACCGCAATCCTTAATGTTGTCAGCATTGAGTCAAAATCTCCCAGGTTACAATCTACTTAGATCGCTTTCTTTGTGCACCATCACCTCCAATCGTCAGTAATCAGCCAGTATGTTTGATATCTGTGGTTTACAAAATAAGAATTGTCAAAAATAATGGTTTTCTGGAAAAATTGGTTAATGTCAATCAATTGCGTTCCTGTCATCCTAGGTCTCAACTGAGAAAGCTTTCTGTCCTCCATCCATGTTTCCAAACATATCTATTGTTTCTGTCTTACTTCCTGAACAGACAGTGGGTCATGACATGATATCAAACGTACTGGCTGATTACTGACGATTGGAGGTGATGGTGCACAAAGAAAGCGATCTAAGGAGATTGTAACCTGGGAGATTTTGACTCAATGCTGACAACATTAAGGATTGCGGTGAGTTTAAACCCCAGAGGGGAGTGTGGAACACGGGTGAAGCAATTTGGTGGAAGTGTACACTATCAGCAGTCAACATTTCTTTCTTCACTGGTTCTATAATGTGTGGACTTTATGAAAATTCACTCCTAAAACACCATGACACTAATAATGTATTAATATATCAGATTGCCAGTGATATGTTTTGAGGATCCCCACAGTACAATATTGTTTTATATATCTATATAAATCTTTGATTAATAGTATATATATTTATCTGGCCATATAATAATCCAGAGGAGCGCCGCTAAATGGTGAAAGTATTTTAACGAATTTTGCGAACAAGAAATCTATTTACCATTTAACAAACAGTGAATAAATCATTTATACTTCTTCTTTCCTTCTTCCCAGAGAAAACATCTAATCTCTTCATTCAGTCGCAGTAAATCTTACATGTGAATCATCAAATGGATCAGATTGCGAATCTAGGTTAGGGGGAATCCTAGGTTTATTTCAGGAATAATCTATCAAATATAAAATGGGATATTGTTCCCTAAAGGAACTTTCTGAATGAAAAAGGTGTTCTTCTTATAGACATACAGTAGTTGATTATATAGGCACAATAAAGAAAGACCAACAACCAAGGTAGATTAAGTTGCATTTTGGAAAACCTCCCATATAAAAAGGGGCTTGGAAAAAAATCCCAATTAAAGTAATATGCAATATAAGAAATACTTTTGACCATCAAAAAGTTCTAGACCTTTATATTAAAAAAATGGAGGAGTACTTTTCCTGAAATGGGGGATATAGGGGATAATTGGAGAAGTCCATTAAGAAGGTATATAAAGTCATTGTGGGAGCCGATATTCGAGAAATATAGTCTAAACTGATAAACTGAACTTCCTACTGTGAGATGTAATAAGTGGAGGGGATCTTTTGGTTATGTATTTTATATGTTATTCTACTGTAAAATATTTAAGAGGATGTGGAATAGAATTGCAAAATGGTTAAGTGGCTTATTAAAGAGATGCATTAGCCTGACATTTGGCTTGATAATTTTTCTACCAGACTCAAGGGGAAAGGGATGGTATTTGATTAACGTTGGTTATATTTATTACTTTAAAGGTGATGCTAAGAACTTGCATGGAGAAAAGATTACTCTGCATAACTAATATTTTAGATCAGATATTCAGATTTGTGATTGGATTTTTATGGGGCAATGGGGAAGCAGAAAAAAAGAGTTAATTCCCCATTCATGAACACATAGAATGGACATTTTATAAAGATTGCAGTACTCCTGAAAATATTTTCACTGAAGAAAAAATCATTGCTGAGCTGTAAAAGTAGCTCTGTGTCACTGAACCCCACTTCAGGAGAGGACAGGACAGGATGAAGGCCACTCTACCCTCTGTTCCTGTTTTACTGCATTGCTTGCTAAAAAACTAAGGTTTCATGAAGTGAGGTAGGGTTATAGTGGTATGCCTGGGGCATGTCCAAATTATTTGCCAATGTTCAATCACCTTAAGGTAGCAGCCTATAACCCAGGGTCTATGAATAGCTAGCCTGTGTCTTGTACTTGCCTGAAGTTCAGCAAATCTAACACCACTTTTAGTGGTTTTGAATATTCCAACATTAAATAAAAACTCTGCTTTGCCAATTTGTTAATGTGCCCTCACTAGCAGCCTCACCTTTCCTTGTCTTCCCTTGAAAGTATTAGGTACTCCTGAGCTTGTATGAGTGAGTCTGTGCATGCTTTGATATGTCTCGACCCCACGACTGCATATTTTTTGCATTCATTTGTGTATTTCAGCAACCTCTGGCTTCTCTCCCTGCCTGGCAACTCATTTGCCACCTGTTATACCTATAGCATAGACCTTAAAAAAAGTGCTTTCAAACAAAGGTCCAGTTCCACTGTGATCACCTGACTGGGGGAAATATACAATCCAATAGTGCATAGTAGCTCAGCATATGTCCCACAGTCTAGTTTTTTTTTTTTTAAATAATAGGCACGGTTGGTTACATTATGACACAGGTTAAGGTAGCATAGATGCATCCTGGATAATATATATATTAAAAAAAAAAATCTTAAGAAAAAATACACTTTAATGTCATTAAACACACTTTAAAGATGAAAATGCAGATGAGAGGATAAAGATGGTTCTATCCAAGTTACTGCTGATTTATACCTGACACAGATGCACTGTGGAAGAGATATCCAATTGATGGATTAAAGAAGCTATAGAACAGAATAAATAAATGTTGATTATGTTGAAAACATTTTACTACCAAAAATCACAATTTAATATTAGATTGGTGCAGTATCAATCAAAGCTCATTAACTTTAAGCATAAACTACAAACGTGCAATAACAAAAATACAGTAATCCACCAATAATTCAGCCAAAGAGAAGGGGTATATATGATTTAGATAAGTAAGAAATAATATATGTGAATATACTATATTTACATATTGTAGCTGACAGCTGGTGAGCTTCAAAACAAAACAGCCATTTTCTGGAAGCTCACATGTTTTAAAGTAGACTTGAGTAGCAGGGATAACAGATTGAACAGGCTGCACAGTGACACAGATAGGGAGTAATACTATGTAACTACTCTTGTAGTTAGAAATTAGGTGAGTTCCCCTTGTTAGTGTTTCTGTACTTCCAGGAATATGTCTATCATTTGATATGATTGTTGTGGATTGCTGCCCATTATTTGTGCTTTAGAATTAATATACTCCAACTTTTCAGAATAGTTCTACTTACACATTTACAATGTACAATGTACAATGTACGGCAGGGGTAGGCAACCTCGGCCCTCTAGCTGTTTTGAAACTACAAGTCCCATGAGACATTGCAGGACCCTGACAATCACAGGCATGACTCCTAGAGGCAGAGGCATGATGGGATTTGTAGTTTCACCACAGCTGGAGGGCCAAGGTTTCCTACCCCTGATGTACGGTACTGTGCAAAAATTGTGGGAAGGTGTGAAAAAATGCTGTAAATTAAGAAAGCATTCAGAGTGTTAATAGTTAATAGTTTATTTCTACCAATTAACAAAATGGAAAGTAAATGAGCAGACGAGAAAAACAAATCAAATCAATATTTGGTGTGACCAACCTTTGCCTCCAAAACAGCATCAATCCAATTATTCTAGGTATACTTGTACACAGTTTTTGAAGGAACTCAGCAGGTAGGTTGTTCCAAACATCTCAGAGAACTAACCACATATCTTTTGTGGATGTAGACTGCCTCAAATCCTTTTGTCTCTTCATGTAATCCCAGACAGACTTGATGATGTTGAGATCAGGGCTCTGTGAGAGCAAAGTCATCACTTCCAGAACTCCTAGTTCTTCTTTAGGCTGAAGATAGTCATTTGCTGCATGTTTGGGGTTGGTGTCCTGCTGCAGAATAAATTTGGGGGCAATTGCATAATGTGGCACAATAGAGAAGTAGCTGCCTGTATTTCTCAGCATTGAGGACAACATTGATTATGACCAAATCTCCAACCCCATTTGCAGAAATGCAGCTCCAAACTTGCATGGAACCTCCACATGCTTCACTGTAGCTTGTGGACACTAATTATTGTACAGCTTTCTAGCCCTTCACAAACAAACTGTCTTTTGTTGCTACCAAATATTTTTGACTCATCAGTCCAAAACACAATTTTTCTGCACCCCAGTTCCTATGTTTTCATGCATAGGACATACAAACAGGGCTAAGCGTATCAACTCAATTTGGTATAATTCCAAATATGCCGGAAATCTTATGTCTTCATATGCCCCTTTAATTTCAATTATATGCAACCTGATTGTAGTGATCTAATCTATAATCGTTCCTTCCTCGTAGATGGGATATAGTTATTAAAAGTATTGTCCGCAGCAAAACCCGATTCTCCCAGAGAGAGATTTTATTGACTTCCAAAACAGAACATTCTTACAGACGACAAAATCCACCAGAGTACATGACAAAGAATATCTTCTCCTAGACCCGTCTTTCTCTCTAGACTAGCTGACAACCTGCCTGTCTTCTCATATACTGATCTGACACTGGGGGGGGGGGTCAACCAAATGTTTACCATGAATACCCCCCTCAATTCTAATTACCATCAGTAAATACTAGGTTTAAAAGGCTATCCCTCACACACACAACTTGCATAAGATTTACACATCAAAGGGTAACAGATAACATTGTCTTTGATGTGTGCGACTACTGATTAGATTAAGAGATGACACCTGGACACCCTTTTGAGGTGTAGAATAGACTTGAATCCCCAATCTATATTCTTGCATAATGAATTTGTCTTAGAATGCCTAAATAGAATGCCTATACGAACTACATAAAAAACACTACATATATATATAAATATGTATATATATAATATATATATATATGTATACATATATATATATATTAGATATAATATACTACATATACCCCCACTTGGGTCGTTCTAACTACTAGAACTGACCCATAAATCGAGCAACAAACATAGCATTACCGACTTGAGGTATTGGATGCTTCACAATGGCTCATATGAAATATAAAGTTGAAACTGGTTACATCTCTCTTCACCAGCCTCTAAAATATCCCCATGAAACAGTCATTAGATAATATAGCTTTAGACCATGACTGGAAAAGGATTCGGTAAACATCCTTATTATATCACATCAAGATCTTGAATATTGCACAAAAACGAGCTGATGTCACAGTTCATTCTTCAATTTTCAACTTCAACTTCATCACATCTCTCATTGAAATTAGACTTGGTGTGCTTGGTGTGCTGGGAGCTCCGATCCACATAAATCCAGGATTCCTCTCCAGGCTCAAGGTTTTCATTTTCTTAAAGATGCTTTTGCACAAACACCAGCAAATCCCGAAATTCTACTTCCATCTTTATAGTAAGAAGAACCATCCATGTACCAGCTCTCACTTTCAAGTTCAAAAGGCTGAAAAAAACTGCTATTGCTGTACTTTGTAATTTGCTGTAGGCCGACTCCTCATTTCCATCCTTAATAGAGCAGTTGCTTGAATCATTCAGTCCATAATTCCACCTGAATGGTATACCAATCTATATACCAATCTATAATTCATATATCCATATAATCCATATATAATCCCCCACTTTCAGATAGAATCAGCTTGACATCAGCGTTTATCAGATCTTCTATCCAGACAAAGCAGCAGTGGAAAATCTTGCCAGTGAAGTTAGGTCTTTTTTTCATCCATATGTCAATAATATTAATGACTGATTCAACAAAGTTTCAAATCATGACTGGAGTGATGAACTTCACTCACCCCTCTTATAAATTTAGGAAAACCACCCAACATACTATAATTTATGCTATGCCAAGCCATTGTGCAGCATCTCACCTTAGATATCAAATATATTGATCAATATGCAATATGTAATATGCAACATGTAATGTAACATGAAAAATTATTTTCGGTTTAAATGTTTCGCTCTGGGTTTAAGATAAAGTTCAAGAAATAAAACATAATAAAAAAAAAAAAATAAAAAAAATAAAAAATAAAAATGGAAAAGGGTGAAAAATAAAAATAAAAAATAGGGCTTGATGAATAAAAATGGGAAAGGGTGAAAAAAAAAAAAAAAAATAAAATATAGGGAAAAGTCCATTGTCCAAGTCAAAAAGTAAAAAAAAAGGTCAATTGCTTGATGAATATTGAGAGAGTCCATGATATTGTTTATTCAGTGTTTCTCCCCCACTAGCCAGAAATTTCAGCTTGCAGTTCACATGCTATGCGGATGCAGTATCTTCAATATCTGAAAGACAAAAAACTCTCCAACAAAACTAATTAGCAAGATCCTTAAACATTCTTTGAAGTTAAAACAAAGGACTATTTACACATCCACAGGTTGAAACTAAACCACCCCTACTGCTAGCGAAATGTCATTTGTATTCAAAAACAGATCTGGATAATGTAATCTGTTTAGCTGTCCCAGCAATGTGTTATGTTCCATTTTCATTTTATCGTACTCAATCTTCAAGTGGTCATATTTCTGTTTTAACTGAGAAAATGGTATCCAAGCCTTAGATACCTTTTTATTATGATTTTGGTCAGCTCTGCTTTTCATATTAATATCACCTATATTTGACCTGGTGTCTCCTCTTTGATTGTTATCATAAGACATTATCTTTTGATCTTTATGTTCAGTATTTGTCCTAAACAATGTGGCTAAATCAATCTTGACAGCTTGCTCATTTGACTTTCTCCATAAATTGTCTGCTTTCAACAATACATCTTTTAAATCATGGGGATTTGGGGTAACTAGTAAAATATTTTGTCTAATCTCTTCGTTCAAAGCATGTAGAAATATACTCATATGTAACAAGCCACCATGCTCAAATGCAAGATTATTACTGACCAATATTTCCATAATAGATTTTATCCTTCCTGACAACTCGTAGGGAGATTCATTTTTCATTTGTTTGATCTTCCCATGAACAGTAACATCAGAACGTACACCATACAAAACACATAACAATTCCATCAATATGTCCCTTGTCCTCATTGGTTGAGTACAGATCTGCTTAATTCTCACCCAAAGACTATTTCCTATAGAATGTTGCATAACTCTGTCTAAATCAGATGGGTTGAGATTGTACATATCTCTGACATTCTGCAAGTCACAAAACCATTTTAAAAATCTGTTTAAATCATGGCAGGGAATCATTCCTATTTCTTTAAGAATTGCATCTAATTCTTTTGGTTTCAAAGGCTTCATTACAAGCTGAACTTCACCTGTATTATTATTATTGTTATAAACTGTGGTGGTCACAGTGGGTGCGGCTGGCAATGAATTATCAGATTTAATATGAGGTTCTGTTTCATTTGATAGAATGTTTGTATTTGCATTTTGCTGCAGATTGCTGAATCCACGTTTTTTTTTTTTTTTCCATAAGATTTTTATTGAGCAAAAGTAACAAACAATATTACATCGAATACAGAGGAGAGAAATGAGGGGGAGGGAAACGAAGAAAAAAAAAAAATTAAAAAAAAGGGGAACAGTGCAATCCGGGCAGGCCGGCAAAACGGTACAGCAGAGCAAAAACGTAAACCATAGGCACATGGTTGTATCTGGAACACATATGAACAGATATCGGAAAACATTAGGGCCTGAGCCTTTATTGTCTCGGTTCCAGTTCCGACTATATGTTTACATCCTTACGTAGTTTAGTGTCTAGGGTGTCTGGGGGAATGTACCTATAGGATAGCAAGGTGGAAATAGGGGGGGGGGGGGGGGGAACAGGGCAGACCAGAGTGGTAGGAGAGAAAGAGTACTAGGAAGTAGGGGGGGGACGAAGGAAGGGGGGGGGGGGAGGGGAATAGACGGGGGAAATAAAAAAGGGGGGGGGGGGGCTGGGGTGGGAGGGGGAGGAAAGAGTGATAGCAGGGACAAGGGGGGTGACCTCTCATCCGGGCCTCTTTTGGTGGAGACTTCAGGTGGGGACGTGGGAGCAATCGTCTCCCTGGGGGAACCTTATCTAATCAGAGGGGACATGTCGTTTGTATTCAGGGGTTGTTTTAAAGTGTATCCAGCACGCCCAAGTGGTCGAGAATTTCTCCATTCTCTCTTGGGAAATGTGGATCAATTCTTCCATGTCGCAGATTGTCGAGATGGTCGTAAGCCATTCTTTGATTGATGGTGATTGGACGGTGCGCCAATGTCTGGGGATGCATAGTCTGGCCGCATTGACCATATGCATGGCCAGGGATTTGTAGTAGGCCTTTCTAGATAAGGACGTATGATGCAGGAGGAACTGCGCTGGGGAGAAGTCCAAAGTGTAGGTGCTAATTGATGAGATAAGTCTGTGGACCTCCTTCCAGAATGGTTGGATATGCACGCAGCTCCACCATATATGCAACATGGTACCAACTTCTGCGTTACATCTCCAGCAGGTGTTGGGGACTGAGGGTGAGAACTTGTGTAGGCGGGACGGGGTTCTGTACCACTTGTTCAGCACCTTGTATCCGTTCTCCTGGATGGCAACATTCAATGACCCCTTGTGTGTATATTCATATACCCTAGACCATTCCAGGGGCGTCAGGGGGGTGGGGAAGTCTCTATTCCAGGAGGATTGAGATGGGGGAGGGGCCAAGTCATTGGGTTCTACTAGAAGAGCGTAAATGAGGGATATGAGGTGTCTTTGGGGCGTCTTGCGGTGGCATAGGGCTTCAAATGGGGTGAGCTGTCTCGTCCAGGTGTCTTGAGTAGGGTGTAGGGATAGGAAATGGCGTACTTGTCTATAAGTCCAGAAGGGAAAGGTTAATGTGTTAGATATGGTCCTGAGGTATTCTATCGAGACAGGTTTACCATCGGTAAAAAACTGGGAAGCTAGGACGTCCTGGTAGGGCCATTCCTGTCTGAGAAAGTTAGGCGAGCTACCCGGGGAAAAATCGGGATTTCCTCTCAGCGTGGTCAGTGGGCCTGGAATGGGAGCAAGGGTTTTTCCGGCCGACGTTTTCCTGAATAACGTTAGAGACGTATAGATGAATGGATGTGGGGTCAGCTGTTGGGGCCAGTGTTTCGAGAGTAACCATGGGAGGAGGTGAAGAGGGGTGGGCGAGAAGGCATTTTCAATGGATACCCAGACCTTTTCAGGGGCATGAATGTTCCAGTCTGCAATCCTGGTAAGGTGGCAGGCAACGTAATATTTATACAGGTCTGGAAGGGCTATGCCACCTCTGGACTTGGGCAGTGTGAGTCTAGTGTATTTGATTCTAGGCGGAGAGTCCTTCCATAGGAAAGTAGAGCATGCCTTTCGATAGGAGGAGAAGAACCCTGGAGGGATGGCTAAAGGGATGGTTTGTATCAGGTACAGTATTCGAGGTAGTATGATCATTTTAATCAGGGCGGCACGACCAAACCATGAGACATTGAGGGACGACCATTCCTTGAGGTGGGCTTGAGTTGAGCATAGGGCAGGGTGAAAGTTGAGCGAGTAAAGATCTGTGAGACGGGGTGGGATTCGAATTCCGAGATACGTGATGGCGGACTTTTCCCATCGGAAAGGGAAGGACTCTTGGCAATGAGCTGCTTCCTGGGGGGGGAGGGTTATGTTGAGGGCCTGCGATTTTGAGTAGTTAATCTTAAGATTCGAAATTAGGCCGAAGGCTTCCAGGTCCTGTAGGAGAGAGGGGAGTGAGGTGCGTGGGGATGTTAAAGAGAGGAGAATATCATCCGCAAACGCGGCAACCTTAAATTCCCTATCCCCAACCATCAGCCCCTTGATGTCTGGATTCTCCCTGAGCTTGTTTAGGAGGGGTTCTAAAGTGAGAATGTATATCAGGGGGGAGAGGGGACAACCCTGGCGTGTGCCATTGCTGATGGGGAAGGCGTTTGACAGGTGGCCGTTAACCCTTACTGCTGCCGTGGGTCCGGAATATAGGGCCATTATGGAGGTGAGCATGCGTTCTTCCAGACCCAGGCTTGCAAGAGCTGCCTGCATATAGTCCCAGGCCACTCTGTCAAACGCCTTCTCCGCATCAAGAGAAAGCAGGAAACCCTGGGATTTGGTAGAAGTAAGCCAGTGGTGTAAGTTGAGAGTACGAATGGTGTTGTCCCTGGCTTCCCTGCCCGGGACAAAACCCACCTGGTCGTTGGAAATAAGGCCGGGTATCAGGGGCATCAATCTGTTGGCGAGGATTTTGGCGTAGATTTTTATGTCAACGTTAAGAAGAGAGATCGGTCTATAGTTAGCCGCAAGGAGGGGATCCTTCCCCTCCTTGGGGATCACAGTGATGTGCGCTTCTAGTAATCTATTTGGTCGGTTTTGAGGGTTGGCCAGGGCGTTGAAGGTCTGAAGGAGTTTGGGGTTGAGGACTTCTGGGAAGGATTTGTAGTATTGAAGGGTGAACCCGTCGGGGCCAGGGCTCTTGCCTAATTTCATTTGCTTCAGAGCGGATTCCAATTCCAGAGCTGAGAATTCCCCATCTAGAGAATGCGCCTGTTGTGGGGAGATGGGTTTGGGGCTGTATCGGGAGAGGAAATCTGCAATTAGTGCTTGGCGTGTCTCGCGGGACGTACGCGGCGGTTGGTTAGGGTGAAGGTTGTATAGTCTGGAATAGAAGCTTTCAAATTCCTTTGCAATATCCTCACTTTTGGCTAGCATGGTACCTTTGGAGTCTCGTAGGGCATGTATATTGGATGATGGTTTGGTCGACTGAACTGACCTTGCCAAGAGTCGTCCACTCTTGTTCCCATGTTCATAAAATATCCTCTGGCCCAGAATGTAACGTCTCCTCGTGTGCTTGCCTAGTTCTTCTGCTAGGAGTGTGCGGGTATGGATCAGTTCGTTCAAGGTGTTCTGTGCCTGTGTCTGTTTGTGGGACAGTTCTAGCGCACGCAGTGTCGTAAGGAGGGTGTTAATGCGTTCCTGGTGAAGTTTTTTGGCCTGTGAGGAGAGGGCTAGCAGCTCGCCCCGTATCACGCACTTATGCGCTTCCCAGAGGGAGATAGGTGAAACGTCTGGAGTGGCATTCTCTTGAAAATATAACTCAATGCACGATCTAACGCGATCTAGGGCGACTGGGTCTTTGAGGAGGGCGGGGTTAAAGCGCCAGATTTTAGATCTGGGATATGAATCCGGAAAAGAGAGTGTGATTGTGATGGGGTGGTGGTCTGAGAGGAACATTGGTTCAATGGTAGATTGGTGTAGGGCGGGGAGGTCGGTCTGGGACAGGAAGAAGAAGTCGATTCTGGAGTATTTTTGATGGGGGGGTGAAAAGTAGGTATAGTCTTTTGTTGATGGGTACAGTGTGCGCCAGGCGTCGTGTAAAGTCAGGGTCTGGAGGTGAGCCTTAATTTGGCGCAAGGCCTTGTATGTGAGGGAGGATGAGCCCGTGGACGTATCCAGAAGTGGATTCAGGGGAACATTGAAGTCACCACCCAGGAGAACCAGCCCGCTCTTGAATGAGGTCAGGAGTGTGCAAATCTTGCGGAAGAAGGTGACTTGGTGTTCATTGGGGCAGTAAATGTTCGCCAGTGTAACTGGTTTAGAGGCGTATGTACCCTTAATGAAGATAAATCTGCCTTCTGGGTCCACTAGGGAGTCAGTTACAAGAAAATTTGCGTGTCTTGAGATAAGGATCGATACACCCTTTGTTTTTGCGTCTGGGTTAGTGGCGTGAAAGGCAGAGCGGTACACATGGTTAGAGAGCTTCGGGATGGCGTCTGACCGAAAGTGGGTCTCCTGGAGAAAGATAAAATGGGCTTTATGCTTGGTGAGGGAGGATAACACTTGGGATCTCTTTTCAGGGACATTCAGGCCCTTCACATTAAGTGATACGCATTTCAGTGTCAGAGGGCTGTTGGAGGTAGAGTTGGTCTGCATCGTGGGAGACTTGGGAGGGGAAGGTGTAGATACCCTACTCTCGCGTGGGGCGGGTATTATGCAGAGGCCACGGATGAGGGCCACCCCCCTTTGCGAGGCAAGTAGTCGGAGCGAGGGTAGAGGATGAGATGAGCGGTGGGTGGAGGAAGGAGGGGGAGTTAGAGGGGCGGGATGAGGGGGGGGGAGAAGAGGAAAAAGAAAAGAAGCAGGAGAAGAGGAAGAGAGATGTATAGGAGGGAAGAAGAAAATAAAAAAAAAGGCCAGAGGTGGGTATAGTCTAACTAGCCACCTGGGGGGGTCAAGGAGAAATTCTGGTGTGTCAGCAAAGTCTCAGTGAGACCGCTGTGTGGGGGAAGTAGGGTGAACGGTAACCACAGCATGGCTGCGGACATGGGAGTCAGGCGGGTGATAGAAAAGGACCTCATCGGATGTGAGGACCGGTGTGGTGTAGTAGGGAGCCTACCGTGCGTGGAGAGCAGGAAAGGTATAAACATAAAACACATAATAACTGTTCCTAGCATCCAAACTTTGCATGCCTAGGAGAAAGAACCTGGGTCAATGTAGATAAGCACTACTTTACAAAAACAACATGCATCTTAGATACATTAAACATAGAGTGAATGTAGACTAGGACTACGGCTTGGAATTGAGCAGGGTAGAGTGTTGGTCCCCCCTGGACCATCTGTAGGGTCCTTCTTGGGGATGGAGGCTTGGGAGTATGCAGGAAGGGGGGGATAGGGGTGGGGGAAGAGGAGGGGGGGGGGGGGGGGGGGGGAGGAGAGAGGGAGAGGAAGGGGGGGGGGAGGGCAGCAGGAAGGGGGTAGGAGGGGGGGGGGGGAGGGAGGGAGGGAGGGGGAGGGTGGGAGAGGGGGGGGATGGGAAAGGGGGGGGGGGGGGTTGGGGTATTGGGAGCCCTTCACAGATATTTGGTATAGAGGGGGGGGCTTCCTGAATATAAGACTGAATCAGGTGCGGCAAGCTTGACATACATGGTAGTGGGAATCAGAAGGATTCAGTTACGAGTCTGTCCAGTCTCCCATATAACAAAGCTTATAGTTTAGCAATGGACATAACAGGGTATATAGGTCTCTGGAGCGCAAGACACAATTACATCTAATAAATAATAAAAAAAAATAAAAAAAAAATAAGGGGGAAAAAAAAAAAGGGGGAGGATACATTGCCTGAGGAGGGATGCCATTAGTATCAGTCCGTCTGGGTCCCATAGGTGGGTTGCAGAGGTATTGATGAGGCGTCGAGGGTCCATCCATCTAGTGTCCAGAAGAGAAAAAACAAAAAAAAAAAAAAAAAAAAAAAAAAAAAAAGGAAGGACAAAAAAAGCGTTCACAAGGGGATTAAATACCTGAGCTATCCCCGGGTAGATGGAGTCATTATCGTCCAGGCAGTTAAAAACGGAAGCCCTCTCATGTCAGGGGCATCGGCGGTGTGTCCGTGTGAGGGCCCCAGTACGGTAGAGTAGAGACATGGATCAGAGGTAGCTTGGAGGTGAACTGCTTGCGGGTGGGTAGATCTCGGCAGAGTGTCTAAAGCAGGGCTGGAGGTACCAATCCTGGCGGTGGTCAGGTTCCCCATCCATCAGGAATGAGGACTCTGTGGTCGGGCCATCAGCTGATTGTTACAGGGGGATGGTGTGGGTATGGATGAGAGACAAGCAGTCCAGGGTCCAGGGAGACCAATGCAGTCATGCTAGTGCGGATCTGGGACGGAGTCTGTTGAATTCTCGAGGGGGCCGTATGTCTAACGAGGTCAGAGGCCTCGAGGCAGGGACCATGCAGGTCGAGGTTAGTCTCAGAGGAAGTAGGGGGACAGAGGGGTGGGGGTACTCACAAGCCGTAGGCCACAGTCTATGGAGCGATCATTTAATCATCCGGCGCTTCTCGTCTCATGTGTGGAGGTGAAGGGCTGTGTTGGTGCAGGTCTCGGCGCGATGAGCGGGCGTTCGGGGACATCGGTCCTGGTCTGCGGCGGCGCGATCTCTGGCGGGAGGCTTTCGGGGATGGGTTAAGAGACACTGGAAGCCAGGGTTCCGCCGGAAAATAGAGAGCGTACCATTCTGGGAGATCAATATTGGGCAAGTCGAGTTGGTCGCAGAAAGCCTGAAGGTCCTCTGGGGTGCGGAGCAGGGCAGAGCGCCCCCTTGCGGATGCAGATAGGCCAAAAGGAAATTTCCAACGGTACTGGATATTTCTAGATCTTAGGGCATCTAGTAATGGGCGCAATGCTCTTCTGTTTTGAAGAGTGATTTGTGAGAGGTCTTGAAATAACTTCACTTCAGTCCCGTTAAAGAGAATGTGTCCCCTTTCCCTGGCTTTGCGGAGGATTTCTTCTTTAAGGGGGAAGCTTACAATGCAGCAAATTATGTCTCTTGGGGGTTCATTGTCGCGTGGTGGGGGACGGAGAGCACGATGAGCCCTTTCCATGTCAATGGGGGAGTCGGCGGGGCGCTCGATAAGGTCGTTGAAAATGGCACCCAGGGTTTGCTGTATCGCGCCCGAGTCCACACTCTCGGGGATCCCCCGTACCCTAATATTGTGTCTCCGCCCCCTGTTATCAAGGTCCTCTACGTGCCTATGTAATTCAAATACCTGGGCGAGTTGAGAGTCGTAGGCCGATTGTACTTGGCGAATGGCCGCCGCGTGCGTTTGGGTGGTCTGCTCCACATTATCGATGCGGTGGGCAACGGCTTGCATATCGACCTTCAGGTCCGCAATTGCTGCTGTCACAGTGTTCTTGATGTCCGATGCGACCTTTTCCAGGTCGAAGAGGCTGGGGGGAAGAGCCCCGCTGGGGCTAGGTGACGCCGCTCCCGGCATCAGGGCGGATGGCGATCTATCAGGCAAGGCCGCGGTTTGGGCCTGTAGTGGCGCGGACGCCTGTAGCTTTTGGGATCGGAATATGTCCGGGATGTTCCTCCCCAGGTGGGGATGAGGGTCCTTGGGGGTGCGGGAGGTGGACGAGCTTCTGGTAGACCTGTTCATAGCAAGATAGACCCGGTAGGCTCCCGGTCAGGCAGGTTTCTCGTCCCAGTCACGCAGGAGCTCAGAGATCAGGCAGCCATCTCGGTCTCCGTCCAGGCCACGACGCTTAATACATTTTAACACCCATCTGTTAACTTTATCAGTACTGACACTAGCTTCACACTGAGTAAGCATTTTTACTATATTATTAATAATTTAAAAACAGAACATTATTACAGATGACAAAATCCAGCAGAATTCATGACAACGAATATTTCCTCTTGTACCTATGCCTTCTTCTCTCAGACCATCTTTCTCTCTAGACTAGCTGACAACCTGCCTGTCTTCTCATATACTGATCTGACACTGGGGGGGGGGGGGTCAACCAAATGTTTACCATGAATACCCCCCTCAATTCTAATTACCATCAGTAAATACTAGGTTTAAAAGGCTATCCCTCACACACACAACTTGCATAAGATTTACACATCAAAGGGTAACAGATAACATTGTCTTTGATGTGTGCGACTACTGATTAGATTAAGAGATGACACCTGGACACCCTTTTGAGGTGTAGAATAGACTTGAATCCCCAATCTATATTCTTGCATAATGAATTTGTCTTAGAATGCCTAAATAGAATGCCTATACGAACTACATAAAAAACACTACATATATATATAAATATGTATATATATAATATATATATATATGGCAGCATGCGCGGCTTCCTGACATGGCGGACGTCTGCTGAGTGAGCTCCTGGGACCCGGGACCGTTCTCCGAGACCCCCGCACCGCTCAATTCGCTTCAAAAGCTCCGGGGGTAAGACACCCATAACACCCTGATATCCAAGCGCCACATGGGAAAGGTTGGCCAGCAGCAACATTCATATAATCCCCTGTTTGGTCCGCGGGCGGGATCAAGCATGGATCGATACATCACTAGGCCGCAATCCGCGGCCTCGAGTACCGCCGCAGATCCGTTCGCCTCGATGGATCCTCTCATGGGGACCGAGGAACACAGTAGCTCCCCTGATCCTACCCTGGACCACCCCCTGCCTGCTACACAAGGGGTGTTAACCCCAGACATCCTGGATGCCAAACTTGACGCTAAGCTGCAAATTTTGCTCCAGCAGATTACCAGGAACATTGTGGCAGAGGTGAGCAAGATTTCTACAGAGCTGAGGGGGGAAATTGATCAGATTGGTGAGCGCACTGATGCTTTAGAGTATAAGTTTGACGATCTGGTGAACTATGTGCAAACGATAGAAGAAGAGAACCACCATCTCAAACAATCCATGACCCAATTGCAACTACAACAAGAAGACCTTGAGAACCGCGAAAGACGCCAGAACCTTAGGTTCCGTGGTATCCCTGAAACGGTTGGTGACTCCTCATTACGTTCCTATCTCCTGGGTCTCTTTAATACCCTTGCTCCAGCAGTTGTGGATGTGGACTGGCGCCTTGATAGGGCACACCGCTCCCTGGGCCCAAAACCTCCGGCTGGAGCAAGGCCCAGGGATGTCATCGTACGTTTCCATTACTACGACAGCAAGGAGGCCCTGAGCTTGGCTGCACGTAACAAATCGCAAATATCCTACAAGGGGGCCAAGCTGCAGATTTTCAGTGACCTCTCGCCTATAACCCTAACCAAGAGAAGAAATCTGCGCCCCATCACAGCCCATCTCCAACAACACCGGGTACCATACTACTGGGGTTTCCCCTTCCGCCTTGTTGTCTCCAAGGATGGTGTCCAGCACAGCATGCGAGATCTCCAAGAAGGTGATGCTTTCATCAAAAGTCTTGCACTCCCTCCACTACCTGATGAGGACCCCCAACCTACTCAAGTACCAACTCGCCCTTTCCCTACCACGCCAAGTCGCACCTGGACCCCGGTCCGAAATCAATCCAAGAAGCACTTTTCTACTCCTCAGCGCCCTCGGTCCTCCAAGCAACCTCCATGATGACACGCATCTTGTAAGATGTCCAGCTTCTTCCTTGCCTCCTAAAAGTCCAAGATGAACACTTATATTGTGTCCTGGACTTCAGGTTTGTTTACATGTCTCACCATGAGGCAATGGTTTTTATTTTTGCTCCATTCCCCATGCCTCTCTGCAGGTGAGACATCTGTTTTCACACTCCCATGTGGTGAAACATGTTTTTGTGCTCTGATATTCTGCACCGTTTTCATTTTAGATGTTTGCACTTTTTCTTTTATGTTTTTTTTTTTTTTTTGCCATCAGGAGAACGGTCGGTTTTCCTGCTCTCTCTCCAGTACCCCTGGTTAGTGGTCGTCATGCGTCCCCTCTTGGCCCGTGACGTTGTCTCGGGCCTCCTGAGACATGAATTTGTCTCAGGCTTTCTGCTAATGTTTTTTTCTTTTTTGTTCTTGTTTTTCATCTATTTTTCTGTTCTTACTGAAACCACAAGCAAGTGGTTGAAATGTTCTATTTTATGGGTTACAAGTCAATACAGCCCTCCGAGGTCTACTCACCCTTCCCCCCCCCTTTATCACAGGTCTGTGTCAGCTTATAAGGAAAACTATTTCCTGATCATGTTTTTTGGTTTTAACTACCCCTGGTATTCCTATATTTGTTCTTTGCAACTTACTCATAGAGTCGGAAACAATGTATGTAATTTTATAGATCTTAAACAACATGTGCCTCTTTATCTGCAATACCCATGGCTTTAAAACTTTTATCATATAATGTTAAGGGTCTGAATTCCATTCGGAAACGTTGGATCGCCCTTAAGGAATTCAGATCCTCAGGGGCGGATGTAGTCATGGTTCAGGAGACCCACTTCCGCACCGGTGGATCGTTTAAATTTGCATCTAAACTTTATCCTACATCCTATCTTGCCTCAGACCCTTCAGGCAAGGCAGGAGTGGCTATTCTAATCAAGAAATCTTGCCCAATAAGGGTTAAAAGTTCATTTACAGATCCACACGGTAGATACATTATCCTGGATTGTGACTACATGTCCTCTTCCTTTACTCTGGTCAATGTCTACGCCCCCAACAGTGGACAGATAGCCTTCCTGAACGAAGTTCTCGATTCCCCTCAATACCACCCTCAGCCCTTCACTATAGTGGGCGGTGATTTTAACTTGGTCATGTCCCCTACAAGAGACAGACAAAGTGTCTCAGGTGCCAATCTCTCCCAGAAAACTGCCTCCCAAGCCAACGCATTCCGCAAATGCACTAGATCGCATAAATTATTTGACTCTTGGAGGATCAAACACCCAACGACCAAACAATTTACCTTCTACTCTACGGCCCATAAAATGTACTCTAGATTAGATCATTTTCTCATATCAGCTCCTCTCATTCCCTACACTGTCAATTCTGATATAGCCCCCATCACATGGTCTGATCATGCACCTATAACCCTAGATGTTTTACTATCCCAACCCCATCCTAGGACATGTCACTGGCGTCTCAATGATCATCTCCTCCGATCGGAACCCACGCGTAACTCTTTGGCTTCCAGCCTGAAGGATTATTTTTCGCTAAACGAAGGCTCTGTCCCAGAACCCTCGACACTGTGGGAAGCCCATAAGGCTGTCTTTCGTGGGGTATGTATTGCAGAAGGTTCTCGATTAAAAAAAGACAGTTCTCGGCTCCTGCAGACGCTGACATCTGATTTGGTGTCTGCGGAGAAACAGTTGTTGAGAAATCCCACGGTGTCGAGGCTTCGCACAGTAGTACTACTGAGGGAAAAAATTAAAACTATACATTTTAACAAAACAGCGAAAGCCCTACTATGGTCTAAGCAGAAATTTTACGAATTCTCGAATAAACCCCATAGAATGTTGGTGAATAAACTCCGCCCTAGGCCCTCTAACTCCTTCCCTGACTTCCTTGTTAAAACAGACGGCACTAAAACCTACTGTCCCCGTGAAATGTCTAAAACTTTTGGCGAGTTTTACCAAAAACTCTATAATTGCCTGTCACCCGAAAACCACTTCAATTTTTCACAAGATAACTTTGAAACTTTTTTTGCTGACCTTAGGCTCCCGACTCTCTCCTCTACAGACCTCATTGACCTCAATGCCCCTATCTCTACTGAGGAACTTTACAACACCATTAAAGGCCTCCCTTTACATAAATCCCCCGGCCCTGACGGCCTCCCTTACTCCTATTACAAAACCTTTATAGACATATTGTCCCCTCATCTTCTATCCCTTTATAGCTCCCTCCTTAAAGGCCAATCCCCTCACTCGCAGTTCACACATTCCTACATATCTGTGATCCCCAAACCCGGGAAAGACCCCTCCCTTCCAGACAATTATAGGCCCATTGCTCTGTTAAATTCAGACTACAAAATATTTACTAAAATTCTAGCATCCAGACTGTCCAAATTTATTCCTAAGCTCGTTAACAGAGACCAGGTGGGGTTTGTCCCATCCAGGCATGCGGGGGACAATACCCGACGCACCATAGATCTTATTGACCTATTAGACAGAAACTCTCTTCCAGCCCTGGTTTTAAGTCTTGACGCACAGAAAGCCTTTGATAGGTTGAGTTGGCCATATATGTTCGCTACCCTCGGGAGATTTGGCCTCAGGGGCCCCTTTATTAGTGCGCTAAAAACTCTGTATTCACAAGTATCTGCACAGGTTCAAATGTCCTCCTTTCTGTCGCCTTGCTTCCCCATGCATAATGGCACGAGGCAGGGATGTCCCCTCTCCCCATTACTGTTTATACTATGCCTGGAACCCCTGGCCGAATATATCCGCCTACAACCCAGTGTTCATGGGGTGGTAATGCGACAGAGGGAATACAAGCTATCTTTATTTGCAGACGACATTCTGCTCACCATTACGCAACCTCTAATTTCCTTACCCTCCTTACACAGCCTTCTCTCTTCCTTTGGTGCTATATCAGGCTATAAGGTCAACACTTCAAAAACAGAGGCCCTCCCTATACATATCCCTCCACCCCTCCTCTCCCAACTGCAGTCCTCCTACCCCTATAGATGGTGCTCTACATCCCTCAAATACTTAGGGATACGTCTTACATCAACGTATTCCACACTATACTCTGAAAATTTCCCCCCCCTGATTACAGACATCAATAAATCACTACAGACATGGTCCAAATATCCTATCTCCCTCCTGGGCAGGGTAAATGTTCTCAAAATGGCTATTCTGCCTAGACTGCTCTATCATTTTGAAACCCTCCCTGTAGCCATCCCCCTCTCGCAGCTCAAAGCTGTGCAGAGGGCTTTCTTAAAGTTCATTTGGAACAATAAGGCCCACCGTATAGCAGCCTCGGTAGTATTCTCTCGCAAAACTCGTGGGGGGCTGGGTGCACCGGATGTCATAAAATACTATTACGCCACTCACCTTAGGACCGTTGTTTCCTGGTCCAGTCTACAGGCTCCTAATCACTGGTCAGATATAGAGAAAGGTGTTCTATACCCGGTTCATCCATGTTCCCTAATATGGTCAGACTTGCCACAAACTAACTCTATCTTTAAACGCCAATGTACTGCCCCTATGAATTTTTCTCTGTCTATATGGCAGAAATGTTGCAAGTCCTACTCCCTCTCATCCCCATGCCCCCCCCTTTTGAACATTTTATTTAATCCATCCATTCCAGACAGTTTATCTCTGGGACATATTCTCCCTTGGGTCAACGCTTCTGTCTTCCAACTGCGTAATTTAGTCAATCCTGTATCTAGACACCTGCACACATTTGATACCTTACAAGAGAAATACGCAATTCCCCCCAAAATGTTTTACTTCTACCTGCAAATTAGACACCTATTCCAAACATACTCTCCTACCCTAACTCTGGATATTCCCACCCCCTTTGAATCACTCTGTGCTCAAGGTCCCCACCAACTTCACCTAGTCTCCTCCATCCATCTTATTCTCCAAGAGTCAGTCCCTATGTCCGAGACTACTCACCTATACATGAAAAAATGGGCAATCTTACTGGAAAGACCTATCAGCCTCCAAAAATGGGATAGAATATGGTCCTCTATTTTTAAATCCTCCAAATGTGTCACTCAGAGGGAAACATCTATAAAAATTCTTATGTCCTGGTACAAAACACCTGAAGTCATCCATAAATATGACCCCTCGACCCCGGCCCACTGTTGGCGTTGCGGACTCTCAGTTGGTTCCCTATATCATATTTTCTGGCAATGTCCCCTGATCCAACCTCTCTGGCAGGAAGTAATGGAGCTAATACAGAAAGTAATAGACGTATCTTTGCCACTTGATCCCATTCATTATTTGCTAGGCCTCCCCTTCCCAGGTATCACAAAACAGGGCAACCGCCTGGTGACCTACTTTTTGTTGGCTGCCAGGCGACTAATCCCCCTTTGCTGGCTTTCCACATCTACCCCTCCCAAATCTAGACTCCTCCAACTCATAACGGATATCCGCAGGATGGAATACATGACAGCCTCTGTCCACGATTGTATCCCCCAATTTAACAAAATATGGGACCTTTGGGACATGTCTGAATATGGCACCCTTTTACCTGATACCGCACTTTGATTGGCCGTACCATCCATTCCTCCTTACCTGATACGACACCCCAGTGAATCCTCAATGTCCTAAGTGCTTCCCTGAATTGTATACTGACTTGTATTGTATTTGGCTTCTTCCCCTATGTTGTAAGTTATATGTACTTTAATTCAACCCGTACATGTGTTCTTCTTTGTTGTTTTTTTTTTTAGGTGGTTCACATCTGTGAACCCCATTTTTCTTTGTTGTCTGAATTTGAATATACATTTATGACACTGCATTTTCTGTAACTTTGAAATTTTCAATAAAAACACAATTTAAAAAAAAAAAAAAAAAAGAACAGTCCCTGCCCAAAATGACATTTGTAAAGGAAAAAAAGCCATGTCCTGTCCTGGCAATATGGATGAAAATCTTTGAGAAAAAATGGCATGGCTACCCCTTCACCCCCCCCACCCCCCCCCCCCCCCCCCCCTAGCCCATTACCAGCCCCTTTGGGTCTTGTATGGATATTAGGGGAACCCCGCACCCAAAATAAAACCCTATACCTAAAACCCTATATACTCTAAATCAGCCGTATGCAGGCGCCGCAAACAAGACAGGGACTGTAGGTTTGTTCTTAAGTAGAATCTGTTTGTAATTTGGAACAGGTACATTTTTAAGTGTAGCTGCAGCCAAAAAAATCTATTTTTAAGCTTTTTGGAGAACATAGGGAAGGGTTATCACCCCTGTAACATTTGTTTTGCTGTCTGTGCACCTGTTCAGAACATTTCACCTCACTTTCCATCCCAATGACAAATGTTTTTTTTGGAAAAGTGGGTTTTTTATTGAAACAAGGATTGGTGATAAGGCATCAGTAGAGAGGAGACACCTGTTTCCCATATTAACTCTTACAGGAGAGAATTTCCCTTCCTAGGGGTAGATTTCCTCTCACTTCCTGTTGTCTCCTTCCGTTTGCAAGTAGGAATCATTAGTAAGTTGGATGTTTGAAAGTAGGGGCCTGCCGTATATACTCTGCAGAAATTTGTCCCTTAGATGTTGTTGTTGCCACAACACTGTAAGCCCTCACAGTTACTCTTGGTGGGTGCTGGAACGCCCTACTGTGAACTATTACAGTGGTGTGAAAAAGTGTTTGCCCCCTTCTCATTTCCTGTTCCTTTGCATGTTTGTCACACTTAAGTGTTTCGGAACATCAACCAATTTAAACAATAGTCAAGGACAACACAAGTAAACACAAAATGCAATTTGTAAATGAAGGTGTTTATTATTAAAGGTGAAAAAAAATCCAAACCATCATGGCCCTGTGTGAAAAGTGATTGCCCCCTAAACCTAATAACTGGTTGGGCCACCCTTAG
>CM053029.1:215941558-215955200 GCA_028564925.1 Lithobates sylvaticus
GTGGGGACAAAAATTATAAAAATGTTTATTTGGGTACAGTGTTGTATGACCGCACAATTGTCATTCAAATTGCGACAGCGCTGAAAGCTCAAAATTGGTCTGGGCAGGAAGGTGTTTAAGTGCCTGGTATTGAAGTGGTTAATACATCAGCCTGGAAATTTATACATTCATCAAATGCATGCTATTTTCTGGTCCAATCAGCCCTGGGCTAGGTCATCTCAAGCAGCACACAAAAAAAGGATGAAGATGACAACAGTGTTATTGACTAAATTTGGGCATTTATCTGTATAAGGGCACTGACGTCACCAGCATCCCATCCCTTTGTTTATGTGTGCTACTGGGAATGACCCAGCCCAGGGCTGATTGGACTAGAAAATAATTCAAACTGAAAGTTCAAATAGAGATGAGTTCAGAAGAAACTAGAGTTCATCTCTAGTAGTAAGCTATAAAATGCCACTCATCCACTGTCCCCGACTATCTGTTTTTCTCCAAAGGCAGTTGATATCATTGGTTTATGCTTAATTGTCACATGATCTTGGCGAAAGATACCCCCGCATGCAGGGTGATTGGCCCCTACCCATAAGACATTTTGCAAATTCTGTGCAAGATACATTAGTATACTTTGATCTCTTTGACACGTAGGCCCCTTTCACATCTGCAGACCGCTCAGATCCGCCTGTCATTTTTTCAGGCGGATCTGAACGGCTGCTCCATTGTCTCTATGGAGCGTCAGATGTCAGCGGTGACATGTCCACTGACATCCGATCCACAAAATCCAGATGGATGGATGTCCTATTTTCCATCCATCTGGTGGATCGGATGAAAACGGACAGGCGGTCCGTAATCATCCGCTCCCCTCATAGGGGAGAGTGGACTCTCCGACAGGTCCGTCCCTGCACAGAGTGCAGAGACAGACTTGTCATCCGCCGGCTCAGCGGGATCAACGGAGTGATCCCCAATGAGCAAGGGGATGCTAAATACAGGCAGCCCCGTGTGAAAGGGGCCTTAGGGGCTGATTTAGTAAAACTGGAGAGCGTAAAATCTGGTGTAGCTCTGCTGATAAGAGCAGACCTGGTGGATGAGCCATCTGTGTCCACTCAGTTTATGCACAGCTGACACGGACCGAGCCCGCTCTGCTCTGTGGGCAGCAAAGAGTAAACAGTAGGGATGGGCCGAACACCCCCCGGTTCAGGGTCACACCAGAACATACCGTACAGGCAAAAAATTTGGCAGAACACACAAACACTGTTAAAGTCTATGGGACACAAACATGAATAATCAAAGCTCATTTTAAAGGCTTATATGCAAGTTATTGTCATAAAAAGTGTTTGGGGACCCGGGTCATGTATCAATCAGGGGACATGTATCAATGCAAAACATCTTTTTTTAAAACTGCAGTTTTTTCGGGAGCAGTGATTTTTTTAATGCTTAAAATTAAACAATAAAAATTTTCAATATTCCTTTAAATATCGTGCCTGGGGGGTTTCTATAGTATGCCTGTAAAGTGGCACATTTTTTCAGTGTTTAGAACAGTACCACAGCAAAATTACATTTCTAAAGGAAAAATTGTCATTTAAAAACTGATCGCGGCTGTAATGAATTGTCGGGTCCTGGCAATATAGCTAAAAATCATTGAAAAAAAGAGCATGGGATTCCCCCAGTCCATTACCAGGCCCTTTGGCATATGGGTCCTCCTCAAAATCCATACCAGACTATGGATTTTAAGGGGAACCCTGTGCCAAAATGAAAAAAAAATGGCGTAGGGGTCCCCCCTCAAAATCCATACCAGACCCTTATCCAAGCACGCAACCTGGCAGGCCGCAGGAGAAGAGGGGGGACGGGAGAGCGCCTCCCCCTCCTGAACCATACCAGGCCACATCTCCTCAACATCGGGAGGGTGCTTTGAGGTAGCCCCCCAAAGCACTTTGTTCCCATGGGGACAAGGGCCTCATCCCCACAACCCTTGTCCGGTGGTTGTGGGGGTATGCGGGCGGGGGCTTATTTAAATCTGGAAGCCCCCTTTACAAGGGGACCCCCAGATCCCCCACCACCTCTACCATTTCACAAAAAAAGTGTCAAAATGGTAAAAAAGACAATAGCCGTTTTTTGACAATTCCTTTATTAATAATGTCTTCTTCTTTCCCCCCGCTCCTTCCTCCATCTTCTTTTGGTCTTCCTTCCGTTTTCTCCTTTCTCCATCTTCCTCTGCTTCTTTCTCCGACTTCTTCTTCCCCGCTTAGTCCTTTGGATGATCCGCCTCAATGGGAGACTCCCGCCGCGTGACGCTACTTTGCTGCCACCCATGACCCCGCCCCCTCTGATGCTACGGGGACTCCCCTATGGCTTTCCTGTGGCATTCAGAGGGCGGGGTCATCCTTTTACGTAAAGTTATATAAGAACTGTTAGCAGCGAAGAAGCGTCACACTGCGGGAGCCTCCCATTGAGACAGAATCGTGTACCTGTACATTGCCCTTTAAGATCGGCTTGCGGAATGGTCCCAAAATAGCGCCAAAAGTGTCTGATGTGTCCGCCATAATGTCGCAGTCATGATAAAAAAGGCTGATTGCCGCCATTACTAGTAAAAAAAATGTATTAATAAAAATGCCATAAACCTATCCCGTATTTTGTAGACGCTATAACTTTTGCGCAAACCAATCAATAAATGCTTTTTGCAATTTTTTTCTACCAAAAATATGTAGAAGAATACGTATCGGCCTAAACTGAGGAAAAAAAAATATTTTTTATATATTTTTTCCGGATATTTATTATAGCAAAAAGTAAAAAATGCTTTTTTTTTTCAAAATTTATTTTTTTGTTTAGCAAAAAGTAATAAAATATCAAATACCACCAAAAGCTCTATTTGTCGGAAAAAATTGACGTCAATTTTGTTTGGTTGCACGACCGCGCAATTGCAAAAATAAAAAAACGCTTTGGCCAGCCAAATGGTCCGGGGCTTAAGTGGTTAAATGACACCAAAAGAAATTTTGCTGTGGTACTGTTCTAAGCACGGTAAAAATGTGCCACTTTACAGTACTATAGACACCCCCCAGTCACGATATTTAAAGGAATGTTTGATTTTTATTGTTTCACTTTAAGCATTAAAGAAATCACTGCTCCCAAAAAAACTGCCGTTTTAAAAAAAAAAAATTTGCATTGATACATGTCCCCTGGGGCAGGACCCGGGTCCCCAAACACTTGTTATGTCAGTTAAAGCGGCGCAGTGCGAATACACCGCATATTGTTCGGTGTTCGCAGAACATCCGAACAACCAAAGTTCGACCATCCCTAGTAAACAAACTCTGCTGTCTGTTTTACATTCAACTACAGTGCCTTGAAAAAGTATTCATACCCCTTGAAATTTTCCACATTTTGTCATGTTACAACCAAAAACGTAAATGTATTTTATTGGGATTTTATGTGATAGACCAACACAAAGTGGCACATAATTGTGAAATTGAAGGAAAATGATAAATGGGTTTCAAAATTTTTTACAAATAAATATCTGAAAAGTGTGGCGTGCATTTGTATTCAGCCCCTTTACTCTGATACCCTAACTAAAATCTAGTGGAACCAATTGCCTTCAGAAGTCACCTAATTAGTAAATAGAGTCCACCTGTGTGTAATTTAATCTCAGTATAAATACAGCTTTTCTGTGAAGCCCTCAGAGGTTTTTTAGAGATCCTTAGTGAACAAACAGCATCATGAAGACCAAGGAACACACCAGACAGGTCAGGGATAAAGTTTAAAGCAGGGTCAGGTTATAAAAAAATATCCCAAGCTTTGTACACCTCACGGAGCACTGTTCAATCCATCATCCAAAAATGGAAAGAGTATGTCACAACTGCAAACCTACCAAGACATGGCCGTCCACCGAAACTGACAGGCCAGGCAAGAAGAGCATTAAACAGAGAAGCAGCCAAGAGGCCCACGGTAGCTCTGGAGGAGCTGCCGAGATCAACAACTCGAGTGGAAGAATCTGTCCACAGGACAACTATTAGTCGTGCACTCCACAAATCTGGCCTTTATGGAAGTGTGACAAGAAGAAAGCCATTGTTGAAAGAAAGACATAAGAAGTCATGTTTGCAGTTTGCGAGAAGCCATGTGGGCGACACAGCAAACATGTTCAAGAAGGTGCCCTGGTCAGATGAGACCAACATTTTACTTTTTGGCCTAAAAGCAAAACGCTATGTGTGGTGGAAAAACTAACACTGCACATCATCCTGAACACACCATAACCACCGTGAAACATGGTGGTGGCAGCATCATGTTGTGGGGATGCTTTTCTTCAGCAGGAAACAGGGAAGCTGATCAGCATTGATGGGAAGATGAATGGAGCTAAATACAGGGCAATCTTAGAAGAAAACCTGTTAGAGTCTGCAAAAGACTTGAGACTGGGACGGAGGTTCACCTTCCAGCAGGACAACGACCCTAAACATACAGCCAGAGCTACAATGGAATGGTTTAGATCAAAGCAATATTCATGTGTTAGAATGGCCCAGTCAAAGTCCAGAACTAAATCCAATTAAGAATCTGTGGCAAGACTTGAAAATTTCTGTTCACAGACGCTCCAATCTGAGAGAGCTTAAGCTATTTTGCAAAGAAGATTGGGCACAAATGTCACTCTCTAGCAGACATGGGAGTAAGTCACACATGTGCAAGTCATAAGCAAGTCTCAAGTCTTAACCTTCAAGTCACAAGCAAGTCAAAATACTGATCTACCCCATTTCCACCTTTAAATGAGTTAATGAGTGCCTCACTGTGCCCGTGTCTCACTGTTCCCGTGTCTCACTGTGCCCATGTCTCACTGTGCCCGTTCTTCACTTGTGCCTGTGCTTCACTGTGCCCAATGCCTCACTGTACCAGTGTCTCACTGTGCCCATGCTTCACTGTGCCCGTCAGCCGTGTACCTGACCGGCGGCGTCCCGGCGGCCATTCCAGCATTCAAAAGCCACGCCTCCTCCTCATCTGTGATAGGTGTAACAATCTCCCAGCATTCAGTGTTCCGCCTATCACGTACATCCGCTCATCCTCATAACACAGGCAAGGATGAGAGGATGTCCATGATAGGCTGAACACTGCCTGCTGTGAAATTGAGTGTTCCGCCTATCACAGACGAAGAGGCGTGGCTTTTGAACACTGCAATGGCCACCGTCTGTCTGCATGACACGCTGATCAGGTAGGCAGATGGCGGCTTGCGGTTAGTGTTAGTGGTTAGTGGTAGTGCATACCTCCCAACTTTTGAACTTCAGAATGAGGGACACTTGAGGGAGGAAGTGTCCCTACGCACGCCGTGGCAAAAAAACGGTATGGCCTAATAATTATGAGTGGGAGTGGCTTATGGGGCGTAGTTAAACCAAACTCGGGCTTCCTGCTTTGATTGCTCTGCCACAAGCAAGAGTCTCACAGACACAAACCCCAGTACAATCATTTAAAAAAAATGAATAAAAAGCTTCCATTACAAATGGTTTTGCACACACTATGGAAAAGTGTGTTACACAAAGTGTGGAAGGATTCAGGAGTGCATTATGTACAGAGTGAGAGGTTTAGGAGTTTGTTATGTACAGAGTGTGAGGTTCAGAAATGCGCTAAGTACAGAGTGTGAGGTTCAGGAGTGCGTTTATATACAGAGTGCGAGGTTCAGGAGTGCGTTTATATACAGAGTGCGAGGTTCAGGAGTGCGTTGCATACAGGAACTTCTAATTTCCCTGCAAATCAGAATATGCTGGGAGTTGTAGTTCCCCTGTCATTATGGTCATACTGGCAGTTGTAGTTCTAGTCACCTTGACCACCTTGGGAGTTGTAGTCCCCCTGTCACTCAGTAAATGCTTGGAGTTGTAGTCCCCCTGTCACTCAGTGAATGCTGGCAGTTGTAGTCCCTTGTCACTAAGGCTATGCTGGCAGTTTTAGCCACTCACCTCTGCAGCTCTCTAACGATCTCCCCAGTCTTGGTGACGAAGGGCTCCCTCACAGCATTCTCCACTGCCCGCACCTGGAGTTCATGGCCTGCAGGTTGAGGATCCGGTTTGGCACCGCGGGGGCTACCACACTACTCTTGGCCCTCCTGGGGGCCCCGGCATCCACCCTCCTCAGTCCGCTGCAGAGCACCAATCTCACCCGACCCCTCATGACACTGGAATATCCCGCTCTATGGTGGGCGGATTCAGGAGGAGGGGCCGGGTGCCGCTCTGTGGTGGGTGGATTCAGGAGGAGGGGCCGGGTGCCGCTCTCTAGTGGCCTAAGTCAGGAGGAGGGGCCGGGTGCCGCTCTGTTGTGGGCGGAGTCAGGAGGAGGGGCAGGGTTCCGGTCTCTGATGGCTGGAGTCTGGTGGAGGAGCAGGGATGCGCTGGTGTGGTAGGCGGTGTCAGGGAGGGACAGGGCGGCTCTCTGTTTGTGGGGCGGAGTCAGGAGGCTGAAAGCGAATATCTGCCCGCCCATCTCCGACATCAGACACTGAATCTGACAGATGCACTTTCCCTCATTGCAGCCTTACCCCTGCCGGTTCGCCCACCAATCCCCGGTGACAAGTCATTGCAAGTCATTGCAAGTTGCAAGTCATATAGCCCAAGTCAAAGTCAAGTCGCAAGTCATTAGTTGCAAGTCAAAGTCAAGTCGAGTCATTTATTTAATTCTGTCAAGCAAGTCGCAAGTCCTAAAACAGGTGACTCGAGTCTGACTCGAGTCAAGTCACATGACTCGAGTCCCCCACCTCTGCTCTCTAGATGTGCAAAGTTGGTAGAGACATCCCTAAAAAGACTTGCAGCTGTAACTGCAGTGAAAGGTGGTTCTACAAAGCATTGACTCAGGGGGGATGAATACAAATGCACACCACACTTTTTACATACTTATTTGTAGAAAATTTGGAAAACCATTTATCATTTTCCTTCCACTTCATAATTATGTGCCACTTTGTATTGGTCTATCACATAAAATCCCAATAAAATATATTTATGTTTTTGGTTCTAACATGATAAAATGTGGAAAATGTCAAGGGTTATGAATACTTTTTCAAGGCACTGTACCTCCAATCTGATCCACCTACACAGAGAACGACGATCCCCTTCCATTTTTTTCTTTTTTTAGCAGACCAGAAGTAGACAGGGTAAATGGACTGTCCAATCAGGTCTGCCTAAAAAACAACTGACAGGTGGACTTGATTTGACCCTTTGTTTGAAAGGTGCCTTATTCTTGCTTCGGTATCAGGTCACTGACCCAGTTTACGTATCGGCTATACTGGCTTCTTATATGCACATGTGTACCGAATGAGTGATTAAGAAAGTAGTAAGGATATATTTATCCACATATCTATTCTGAGAAGTCTGTTTAAGGTAATAAAACTTGTCCTGCTATAACATCTATCCTAGATAGATTATTGAAAATTGAATATTAATCTTCAGATATATAAAAGGGCATTTTCACACTAAAATAGGTTTGAGTAAACAGGTTTTATTTCCATGTATTCATCAGTTATCTGTAAAACAACATAATTTATCACAATTTGTTCTGGCTCACTAAGCTGGGTATTCACATGTTGTTCAATATACAGGGTAATTATATTTTACATAGAAACTCTAGCCCAGAAAGCTCATTTCACTCTTTCTCGGGCCAAATCACACTGAGCTTGTTTTATAGCTAGGTAAATATCATTATGCTGACTAAAACAAAAACTGGGCATGGTTCTGTTTATTTAAGACATTTCTTACTGACTATTTGCATAAACAGTGGCTGCAACTGCACCCAGAACCATTTGGCCCAATATTATACTATTAAAAAAAATTGGTTAAAAGGAGAAAATTTAAAATGGCATATACGAATTCACAAGGGACAGGAATACTGTATTTTTTAAACATCCCATAAAATATCTCATTATGTTTGGTAAGTAGTCCTGTTTTATTTTATATTTGAAAGCAGTGATTAATGATCAACAGTTTGAAAATCAGACAGATTTGTGGATTGCACATTTTGTTATGGGACCGCAGACAGAACCCCAAAGAAGACAAAAAATAATACAAAAATATTTTGGATTAAAATGGCTGCAGCCGTTTATTATTGATATAATAATTATTGATTGAATAAACAATTGACTAATAATATTTATTTATATGAATATTATACAGAAATTATATAGTTAGTGCCAACAGTTTGTGCAGGGCTTTACAGCATGAGGGCAGACAGTATAGTTACAATACTATATATATATATATAAATATATATATTAATATTTATATATTAAATATATATATATATATAATATATTTATATATATATTTATATATACACTGGAATTTTTATTGATTTTTAAAATACTACTAATGGCGGTGATCATTGACTTAGAGTGGGACGTGTGACACGCAATCTGACACTAACTTACAATGAGTGGGACTGACTAACTGCCACTGACCAGTGACACTAATACAGTGATCAGTGATCAGATACTATACACTGTCACTGTACTAAAGATAATAGCTGGGAAGGGGTTAACATCTAAGGCAACCAACAAGCCTAACAAGTGTTAATGTGTGCTGCTTTTTACTAATCATCTCTATGTTTCTTATCTAAGCTTTGCAAGGATAGATCTTTGTGTTGATTGTCAACACAGGGCTCTGGGCTGTGATTGGACACAGCTGACCGACAGGTCCTGGCCATGACATGCAATAAAACCCAATAAAAGGTTAAAATACACATGTGGTTAAAAATGGTGAATTAATACCAGGTGATTCTGTGATAAGAGCAATGTGTGACCAATATATAAACAAATAACTTGTGATACAAATAATCGTAAAACTCAACGTTGAAATTTAAGTGCTGGGTGAAAGAAACTATATAAATAAATATATAGTGATAAAATCCATCTCAGAAATAATTGGTGAGTAAATAAGTGACATAAATTCAAGTCCATAAAAAGATGGCTAGTGATCAAACGGATGACACTGTTCAAGCAGGTGTTCAACGTGCCGGGTGAAGTGATTGTTGTCTGATGGCAACTAAGCCTATAGGAATAAGGCTTACCAGATATTTTGGACTTGAAGGGACATATGCCTCACAAGTCGCAAAGGCTTATTGGTATAGGGCTGGCAGATCCTTGTTCCACACAATGGCTCCACGGTATATCTCGATACAGCATGGACAGGTGAACAGCAGGAAGGTGGACAGCCGATGGGGAATGGGCATCAATATTCCATATTTCAATCGTGTTTTTGAATCATGATAAAAGAAAGCCTTGCATAGTGTAATACCGTTTAGAATGAATTTTAATAGCGCAAAAACAGATTAACTACTTCCCACCCGGCTACTGTACATATACGGCCGGGTGGGAGCCGTCTACTTCAGATAGGACGTTCCGGAACGTCCTTCAGAAGTAGAGGGATCGTGCGCGCGTGCCCGCGCAGCGGCGCGATCCCGATGCGGCAGTGGTACCCGGACACGGCGCATCTCGGATCGGCAGGAGGGCTCGGGATTGGCCCTCCTGATCACATGACGGCCGTGTCGAATCACAGCCGTCATGTGATGTAAACAAACAGCCGGTTGCTAGGCAATCGGCTCTCCTCTCCTCACACGAAAGTCGTCGGTGAGGAGAGGAGAGCGGCGCAGCGGCGCGATCCCGATGCGTTTTTTTTACAGCTTTTTACTCACTGATCGCCAGTAGTGTCCCCACAGTGACACGGCGCATCTCGGATCGGCAGGAGGGCTCGGTGATTGGCCCTCCTGATCACATGACATACAGTGGTGTGAAAAAGTGTTTGCCCCCTTCCTCATTTCCTGTTCCTTTGCATGTTTGTCACACTTAAGTGTTTCGGAACATCAAACCAATTTAAACAATAGTCAAGGACAACACAAGTAAACACAAAATGCAATTTGTAAATGAAGGTGTTTATTATTAAAGGTGAAAAAAAATCCAAACCATCATGGCCCTGTGTGAAAAAGTGATTGCCCCCTAAACCTAATAACTGGTTGGGCCACCCTTAGCAGCAACAACTGCAACCAAGCGTTTGCGATAACGTGCAATGAGGCTTTTACAGCGTCCTGGAGGAATTTTGGCCCACTCATCTTTGCAGAATTGTCCTAATTCAGTTACATTAGAGGGTTTTCGAGCATGAACGGCCTTTTTAAGGTCATACCACAACATCTCAATAGGATTCAGGTCAGGACTTTGGCTAGGCCACTCCAAAGTCTTCATTTTGTTTTTCTTCAGCCATTCGGTGGTGGACTTGCTGGTGTGTTTAGGATCATTGTCCTGCTGCAGAACCCAAGTTCGTTT
This sequence comes from Lithobates sylvaticus, assembly GCA_028564925.1. NCBI lineage: Eukaryota > Metazoa > Chordata > Amphibia > Anura > Ranidae > Lithobates > Lithobates sylvaticus. The sequence goes on from CM053029.1 coordinate 215,951,814, forward strand.
CAGCTTGAGTACACGAACAGATGGTCGGACATTCTCCTTCAGGATCTCTTGGTAGACAGCAGAATTCATAGTTCCTTTTATCACGGCAAGTCTTCCAGGTCCTGAAGCAGCAAAACAGCCCCAGACCATCACACTACCGCCACCATATTTTACTGTTGGTATAATGTTCTTTTTCTGAAATGCAGTGTTCCTTCTACGCCAGATATACTTGGACACACACCTTCCAAAGAGTTCCACTTTTGTCTCATCGGTCCACAGAATGTTGTCCCAAAAGTCTTGGGGATCATCAAGATGTGTTGTGGAGACATTGAGACGAGCTTTGATGTTCTTTTTGCTCAGCAGTGGTTTTCTCCTTGGAACTCTGCCATGCAGGCCATTTTTGCCCAGTCTTTTCCTGATGGTGGAGGCATGAACGCTGACCTTAACTGAGGCAAGTGAGGCCTGCAGTTCCTTGGACGTTGTTGTGGGGTCTTTTGTGACCTCTTGGATGAGTCGTCGCTGCGCTCTTGGGGTAATTTTGGGCGGCCGGCCACTCCTGGGAAGGTTCACCACTGTTCCATGTCTTCGCCATTTGTGGATAATGGCTCTCACTGTGGTTCGCTGGATTCCCAAAGCTTTGGAAATGGCTTTATAACCCTTTCCAGACTGATAGATCTCAATTACTTTCTTTCTCAATTGTTCCTGAATTTCTTTGGGTCTCGGCATGATGTGTAGCTTTTAAGGATCTTCTGGTGGACCTTACTGTGTCAAGCAGCTCCTATTTAAGTGATGCCTTGATTGTGAACAGGTGTGGCAATAATCAGGCCTGGGTGTGGCTAGAGAAATTGAACTCAGGTGTGGACAACCACAGTTATAGTATGTTTTAACAAGGGGGGCAATCACTTTTTCACACAGGGCCATGATGGTTTGGATTTTTTTTCACCTTTAATAATAAACACCTTCATTTACAAATTGCATTTTGTGTTTACTTGTGTTGTCCTTGACTATTGTTTAAATTGGTTTGATGTTCCGAAACACTTAAGTGTGACAAACATGCAAAGGAACAGGAAATGAGGAAGGGGGCAAACACTTTTTCACACCACTGTATGTCCCAGTAAAATAACATGTCAATGATTATCTGCACACATATGTCCGTGATCACGCGAACCAATTATTATACACTTAACAGATTTTTACTAAAAACATGTAGCAGAATACATTTTGGCTTAAATTTATGACAAAATTTGATTTTATTGGATTTCTTTTAAATAGAAAGGAGAAAATATATTTTTTTTTCAAAATTTCCGCTATGTTTTCGCTTATATCGCAAAAATAAAAAACGGAGTCGCGAATAAATACCACCAAACTAAAGCTCTATTTGTGCCAGTAGGGTAGGACTACTACAACAGCACCACGCCATTTCACCCATGATTATCTGCACACAGGTCCGTGATCACGCGAACCAATTATTATACACTTAACAGATTTTTTTTTACAAAAATGTAGCAGAATACATTTTTAAATCTGTTTTTATTTCTTTTACTATATTTTTTTTTCAAAATTTCCGCTATTTTTCGCTTATATCGCAAAAAATAAAAAACGTAATTACCACCAAACTAAAGCTCTAGTGCGAACAAAATGATAAAAAATTAATTTTTAATCATGATTCAAAAACACAATTGAAATATGGAATATTGATGCCCATCCCCATCGTGCTGTCATAGTAGTCCACCATTGGTGCTGTCCAGTAGGGTGGACTACTACAACAGCACCACGCCATTTCACCCTATTTACTAACAGGCCTGTTTTTACTTCCAAAAATGTGAGTGTTTTTAATCTGTTTTTACACTATTAAAATTCATTCTAAACGGTATTACACTATGCAAGGCTTTCTTTTTATCATGATTCAAAAACACAATTGAAATATGGAATATTGATGCCCATTCCCCATCGGCTGTCCACCTTCCTGCTGTTCACCTGTCCATGCTGTATCGAGATATACCTTGGAGCCATTGTGTGGAACAAGGATCTGCCAGCCCTATACCAATAAGCCTTTGCGACTTGTGAGGCATATGTCCCTTCAAGTCCAAAATATCTGGTAAGCCTTATTCCTATAGGCTTAGTTGCCATCAGACAACAATCACTTCACCCGGCACGTTGAACACCTGCTTGAACAGTGTCATCCGTTTGATCACTAGCCATCTTTTTATGGACTAGAATTAATGTCACTTATTTACTCACCAATTATTTCTGAGATGGATTTTATCACTATATATTTATTTATATAGTTTCTTTCACCCAGCACTTAAATTTCAATGTTGAGTTTTACGATTATTTTTATCACAAGTTATTTGTTTATATATTGGTCACACATTGCTCTTATCACAGAATCACCTGGTATTAATTCACCATTTTTAACCACATGTGTATTTTAACCTTTTATTGGGTTTTATTGCATAAGTAATTTTACAGTTTATAATTATGCTACAATAAGGGTTTTTTATCTCTATTTATATGGTACTAAGACAGATAAGCTACATCCGGGAATTTGTCCTTTTCCCCCCTTTTGTGTCTTATGTATAAGGTATCACACCTAAACATATATTAATAGTGCCAGTTCTTAAAAATAACTACTTTCACTCTAGCGCTACATTTATACATACACAAATCCTACCCTACCGATAGTCTTTCGGCAATGTTAGCTGCTCCACTCATATAAATACTATATATATACAGCGCAGTATTTACCCCATCCTTTCCTGGCCATAACATGACTGTGTACATTCACAGTGGGTGTCGGCGCATGGGCTGGGCCCTAAATCTGGAGACAGGCAGTAACATACCAGTATGTTGCCTTGCCTGTACGGGCCACCTGCCCGCAGTACATTTTGGGCGGGTGGTCCCCAAGTAGGTATCCTATATAACTTGGGCAGCACAGTGGCTAAGTGGTTAGCACTTCTGTCTGATAGTACAAGGGGTGTTGGTTCAAAACCCAACCACAGCACTACTTGTCTGGAGTTTGTATGTTCTCCCTGTACCTGTACGTTTGTCTTCATCTGGGTATTCTGATCTCCTCCTGCCCTCCAAAGACATGTTAGTAAGTCATTTGTTCCTAGTATGTGTATGTATAGATGTAAGTTAGGGACCTTAGATTGTAAGCTCCTTGAGGGAAGGGGCTGATGTGAATATACAATATATACTGTATGTAAAGCCCTATGTAAATTGTTGGTACTATATATAATAATAAACAACTCAGCTGGTACAGTCTGAGTTAGCATATGTTAAAGGGTCACTAAAGACAATTTTTCTTTTTTAATTTTGGATAAAATAAGGGAGGGTTATGAGGGTTATTATTTGTATCTTTATGTCTATTTCTTTCTCTATATTATTTTGAACTTTTTTATTTTT